>BMAV01005889.1:0-16195 GCA_019973955.1 Trichonephila inaurata madagascariensis
AATAAAGAAACCCCGTTTGTTAGTATTTATAAACCCTATACTAGCATATATATATATATATTCTTCCTAAAATCGGATACTTTCCTTGATCATGTTTTTCCCTATTATCGAGAATATTTTAGGACTTCCCCTAAAAAAAATGTAAAAAGGGGAAAAAACTTCCTTTGAAAAATCTGTTCTTTTTTTTTAATTTTTACAACTTTTTTTTCTATTCAGAATATTTATACTTGTTACTGATTTGCATTCATTATTTATGTTTAAACAATTAAAATGCCCATTGGTCGTTGAAATTTCAAATAATAATATGTTGTCTCAAAGAAAGAAAAATTTAGAATTAGTTATTCATTGCAAAATATAGAAATTTCTATTGACTTATAAAACATGACATTGATTATCAAATTCTAATCATATAATAATAATACTTTTTTTTTATTAATGGGCAATATTTATACTAGTTTAAGCTTGTTTTTTTTGTTCCATTTTTTGTGAAAAATGTTTGTAGGGAAAAAAATTAATTATAAAAAAAAAAAAAAAAAAATTCATGAATTTTTCTGAATGGAGTCTGCCAAAAAAAAAATATTTATATAAAACATTGAAAAATATTTGAAAAATATTTTAGGTAAAATCTACATATAATATACATATGTGCTGATTCAACAAATTTACATGTATAGCTTTTTGAAATAAAAAGTTATTAAATTTAAAAAAAAAAACTTTAGAGCTTCCTAATTAAAAGAGTTAATGTAAAATTCCCCCTATTAAAAAAAAAACACCCCCAAAAAAAATAATTTGGAAGCATTCAAATGAGTTCTGTGTACAAAAGTTTAAAAAAAATTATATATATATATAAAAAAAAATCTAGTGTTTTTTTAAATCTATAAGAAAAAAAAAAATTTAGGGGGGAAAAGGAAAAATTAGAAACAAAAATGTTTTGCTTTCTATAAATATGAGAATAAAAATATATTCAATTGTTCTGCAATATAAATCACAGTCAACCTTAAATCTTCTGCAATTAATAACGAAATGTATATTATAAAAAAATTAAATAATGTCCGAGTGATACTAACATGTACGAATTAGTTATTTCCGTATTCAGAAAATAGAAATATTGTTTTAGTTTATTGTATAATGTAAAAAATTTCACCTTTACTTTCTTTTTGAGACGATCACAAAGAAAAAAAAAATAAGTAAGCAAAGATAGTGGGGATAAAATTTTGGGAATACGAAAAAAAAAAGTATTTTAAATTTAAATCTGAAGTCATACTCTTTTTTTGAATATATGGGGAGAAATATTCATTATACTAAACGAAAAACACTCCATATTTAGTTTTTTTGATATTTAACAGTGGAAAATATTTTTCCCCAAAGGGTGAAAGCAATTTAAAGTATTTCCAAAACAAAAAACCCCAAAAAAATTATTTTGTATTTTGATCTGCTGATTAAATGGAGAGAATCGTATGCAAAAATTAAAAGGAATAATAATGATTTATAATACTAATCAAAACTGCACAGTTGGTGTGTGTGTAAATTAAATACTAAGGTTTCCACAGCAAGTACATTAGTTTTTATATAACATCATTGGAGAGTTCGGGCCCGAGTGGCGGCTCTTAATTATGCTTTCAGCAAAATAAAGAGGGGGAAACCTGAGCGATGATAATCGTCTTTTCCCCTTTCTGATAAGGAGTTTTATATCCATCGAGTTTAACGGACAGAAATTCACATCAGCTTGATCAGCCTTTGTGGAATCAGGATGGAAATTTTTTTCGAGTAGAACTTCACCAATCATAGAATTCGTGTCAGCTATTAAACGGGTTCTTTGTTCTTTGGCTATTTTATGAATTTTTTTTGATCATAACATTTTTTTTTTTAAAAAGTATTATTTTTTAAAAATACAAATTTTTTTAAATTTTTAGAAGGTATATTTTAATTTTCTTTTATTTTTAGATAATTTTGAATAAATTTTAAACTAATAATTGATTTTAAGCATCACAAAGTAAATACAAATATGTTAAAAATAAATACTCCTTTGTTGGAATATTATATAATGATCATTTACTTCTAGAAGTGTCGTAAAATTGTAATATTTTAAGCTTTAGTAATCAGAGAAATACTGTTGGAAGAATAGTTTGAATAAAACAGAAGAAAATATATAAAAGCTCTATAGCAGTTGACATAATAGATATAGGACATTTGGATAAAATACCTTAAAATATTATACTAAATAACTTCCGAAACTGTGATTTCAACACAGGAAACAGAAATGTATTGAAATTCTTATGAACCATTTTTACTCTTGAAGCAGTACGATTTTGAATAACATGTTCTTAGCTTCTTCGACATGCATTTAAGCCTTCTTGTCACATAAATTAAACAGCATGTCGTCTGACCTATTTTCGAAAAGCTCTGCTCTTCAAACCAAAAATTCACCATTTTTCAAAAACACAAAGTGTCATGAGAACACAAAAGATTTCCCTGGAATAATGTTCGAAGTTGAAACAAAAGCTACACAGCAGCTCTCTGGAGCGCATTTGTAGTCGCAAGGTTGGAACGGTTGTAGTAATTAATTACATTCTGTAATTAATGACTTGTAACTAAAATTAAGGGTGTACACTTCAAAGAACTCAAAATATGTTTTAATACACGTAGGGAGACGAGTAAGGGACTAACAAGATCTGACGGAAGTACTTCTCAAAATTTATTAGTTTTGTGAAAGTTTCAGGAACTCTTGCTAGAGTAGAGTTGCGAAGTGAACCCAAGGAAAACGTTTTAAGTTTAGAACAGAAATGGTGTTTGAGTTTCCCATCGCATGTTTATTAAATTACGGAAAAGTAAGTCATATTTCGACATAAGATCAGAAACTTCTCGGAAGCGGTTAATTAAAATGTATAATACGAAGTGTAAAATTTTAACTTGATTATCAGTTTTACTATTTGAGGCTAATTATCTCAGACATTAAGATTTATGTTTTTAATTCATTACTCCAACAATAAATCTTATTTTATGCTTATATCATACGTTACTCCATTAGTAAAATGATATAGCTTTAAAACTGATGGAATAGCAAATAGATGCATTAGCCAAGTATTCTTCATTGAAAACATGTTACAATTATTGTAATGTCAATGCTTCAGCCTTCCGGATCCTGAAATTATTTATTAGAACTTTACTATATTCTTTCTACTATGTCTTAGGTGACTCAATCAGTGTCGTCCACGTCACTTGACCATGGTTTAAAACAGTAGCGCACACAGGAATTTTTCAAAGGAGGGGGTTCAAAGTTGAAAGTTCACCATTCTTGTATCATGCTATTTTTGATTTTGTCTATTTTCAGGAGCAAAACACAGTAAAAACTAATTATTGAATAAATAATTAGCATTAATTAATAAAATTAATCATTAATAACAAATATTTAATTAAATTTTACGTATTATATACTTAGAATTATAACCAATCAGGAAAAAATCAAGGGATTTGGGGGGTGGGTCTGGACCCCCAGGACACCCCCTTGTGTGCGCCACTGGTTCAAAATCATGTGGTCCGTTGCCAAAAGCCCTCGTGTAGCTGAACAGTGCGACTTTAATATTCACTCACTCACTCCTCACTAGACGACTCGATCCCTTTTTAAAATAGAAAAATTTTGATATCTTACGCAAACTTTAATTCCGACTTTTAAAATATGTGTACTTCTTTAAAAAAACACGAATATTTCTTTAACATACTCGTATAATGTATTTTAAATGGCATTTTTCTTGTCTGAATCGAATCGACTTATGTTATTAACATGCATGTAAAATCAATTCAGTATTTTTAATGGACTTCATTTTAACAAAAAGATAGTACATAGTACAATAACTTTATTATTAAGTGAGGTCTATTGTTGCTGTTCTTCAATTAGCAAACCACGTGATAAGTATCATGCAGCATGTAACCAAACATTGTCAGAAAGTAATGTTACCTAAATCATGGGATGTGAACTAAAGATGATTACCTACACGTTCACATCTAGACAATGATTAGGTTAGATAAAGTGATGTACCCAAGAAACATTTTGCAGCTTTTGTAGTGCAATATAACATGGAGAATCGTAAATGATGACTTACTAAAGATGATATCAAAAACCTTTTACAACAGCTCAATGCACAATTTGATAAAATAATCGAAAGTTAATTAGATGAAACCGATGAACAAAATCATTTATCTAATGCATAATGTTTTGATTACCACAAAGATATTTCGGAATCAAAACTAGAAAATATTCATTGTTTCAGATGTCTGTTGCTCAATTTCCGAATATAGTAATTCCTTACGAAAATTTAAGAGCTGACAAATAGCAGGTATCTATACGTGGTAAAAACCTATTTATAAAAATATTTGACATCAATGTCAAAGATGAAGAACGGAATTAAACTATATATGATATCTGATGCAGAACACCTAACGTTTATTTTGTTCAAACGTCTACTGGAAAATCTTACGCATAAATAAAAGAAGAAATATTGTTTTGAGTCAAGTAAAATCAATTGACAGCACTGTCCAGAATGTAACAATTCAAAAATTTCTCCTACGTTTCAAATCCTTGCCGACAAGTTATTGAAGAGGAGACGGACTGTTGTTGGATTTCTTAGAAAAAAAAGACATTTATTCTTAATTTTCAATCCTCACGCGATTGAAAATTATTTCAGTGTTTGAGTTTCAAAAGGATAAGAGATTTATGCCATAGGTGTCTAGAAAGATACAAATTCGATTATTCTATTAATTGTGCATCTTAACCTAAAAAGTTTCCAAAAATAAACAATGTAATTTTGCTTCATAATTAAATCAAAGTTAGAGTAGATACCACGGATAAACTAATTGCCCTTTACGAATCGAATAATAATAATAATAATAATAAAAAACTTAGGTGGCCCCATTGTGTTTATTTTATAATGTGATTTATGTGGATGCAGTTAATACTTTTGTTATATTTACACACGTTAATCCATGCACAATGAAGCCAAACTTTTCAAAAGTCGTCTTTTTTGTAGGAACTTGAAGAGTGTCTTAAAAAGGAAAATACAGTAATGTTTGGAGAAAAAAAAATATCAGTAACAATAGCTACAAAAGTCAAAACTTCATTTGTCAGAACACCTAAGCCAGATAAGTATACAGAGTGAGGCCTTAAGAAAGATAGATTACTTGGAGAAAGATGTGTATTATAGCGCACTTTCTTCTTCCTAGAGAATGTAAATATTAATAGCAAATCTTATTTATCTTCAAAATAATGTTAAAAATGATGTAATTACAAAGTGTAGATGAAATTTTCAACTAAAACTTCCGAGTTATTTAATTTGATTTAAAAGTTTTAAAATAAGATAAAAGAAAGGGGATGAAATAAACTAAAATATACTTATTACAATAATAATTATTGCTAATGTTTAAAATGAAGTATAAAAAAATACTTTTTAAGACCTAGATTAAATCTGTACTAATTTGGTTCTTTAGATCCATAGAGGTAAAAAACGAGTCTATATTTTTCAACAGAATAGGAAGAATGTAATTTTAAAACACTTATACCCAGTTTTAATTACACACACATTAGATAAAGTAATGTTGACAGCAACGCTAGAAAAACTAATGAAATAATTTAAATTAATTTTCTCTCACTAAAATTATTGATTAAATATATTTGTATATTTAACTTCAATATGCTAACGGTTACACTTTTTAGGTCAAGGTTCATTCGATTTTGACAGAAATTATCTGTAAGTGCACATCATGTAGGAAACTAACCCTTATATATTAGAACAGAAATAAGGAAAAAGGAGATCAAATACAATAAATATTAAATTTCGTAGCTTATATTATATTAATTTGGGAAAAAGTTAATCTCTTTTCTTAAGTCTTGTTCCGACAGTCAGTGTTTATCCCTCTATTATTTTTCTAGAAATAAGCTATGTAAATTGAAATAACATAAGTTTATAATTGTATTACACATTTGACCATGTACTTATGCTCAAGTGGTTGGTGTTTTCTGAGATCAGAGAATTAAGATTTTTAAAATGAAACAAGCTTTACAAAATTGGTTTTATGGTATCAAATAACAAACATTACTAGTCATTTTAACGTCACACATACAATTACTTAAGTACTAATTACAGTGCATTAATTATTATCAATTAAAAATTGAGTACTAATGAAAAGTCCAATTTAATTGACTAATAGCTCATGCATTCATCAATATCAATCTTATAAAAATATCCAGAGCGAGCAATTATTTCTCATAAGTCTATATTAGAGGCGTACTAAACTATTCCTTTTGAATAATGAATTTTAACATTTGAACTTCAATTAAGTAATGAGTTCTAACATCTTATCATTTATATAATGTTTCCATTATCCTGTTATAGTTATAAGTTATCTTAGAATATATGCATTAACTAATTACTTTCAGAATGCATTGCCAAGCGCTTATTGCTATTTTACTAACTCCACTATCTTATTATAATTTTATGTTTCAAGAGTTAAATACCGTCAACATATTTCCAAACCCTAATACATTTGTTAAATATTCCCATTTGAGCCCATTATGAACTATGCGTATATTTAAAACTCAAATATTATTTTCAGCGTGTATTTTGTGATACAGATTACTTTAAAGTGTGACGAATTGATTCATTCTTTGTAGGCAAAAGTAATTATTATGTATATTATCTTTCATATTATTTTCAAATAAAGAGACGATCAAAATTTCAAATATCCTTATATTTCATTACCAAAATTATTTTCGAGGTTAAAATTTGTACTGCTTGTAAAATAAAGCACTTTGAATTCTACTATTTTCAAAGTAATTGCAATTTATTTGAATATAAAAAAAAATTAAATATTTTAGTGCTTTTCGATTGACTGCTTATGTCAGTGAGTGCTTATTAATGTCGCACCCCCCCCCTTGAAAAATTTCTGTGTGCGCTACTGCACACACACACACACACACACACACACACACATATATATATATATATATATATATATATATATATATATTTCTATTATTGAATTAGTATTAAAGAAAATTATATATTTTCCATAATAACGCTTATTATCCAGCAAATTAAAGGTTTAACACAAAAGGGGGACCGACTAGCAACTGCATGGTAAATATCTACTTGCATTTTTTATGAAAATGAAAGTATTAGTTATGAATCTTGTTACTTTTAGATACATAGATGACTTAATTATGTTTAGTAATATAGTAGACTTTGTTCTTAACCTTAATTTGTATCCCCTATTTGGAAATGAGTAAAAATAATTATAATAATGAGTCAGCTAACTTTTGGACCTTCAATTAAGGTTAAGAATAATTTGCTATTAAGTAATATTTTTGATAAAAGAGACTCATTGGACTTTAACATTATAAAAATGCCTTTTTGGGGTAGTAACCTACACCTATCTATATTTAGAAATATTATCTTAAATTTTATAAAAAGGAACAATGATTTAGTTACTGATAACATTTTAAAACAAAGTAATTTTGTGAATTTTTGCAATAATTGCTTAGAATACAATTATCCAAGTATATTTATAAATATATTTGTGTTTCTAATTATAAATATTTTTATCTTAGTACATTATTTTAATTAAAATTCCTTTTTAGTTTATTTTAAAAAACAAAAATTTATGTATACTATTTTAGGTACTATATATCGATTAGTATATAATCATCAAGTTTTTTACTTTGTTTTATATTTTTATTTGATTTTATCTGATGCTTAAATTTGTTCATTATCGTTTTTAAATATTCCTTTATTTTGTTTATTTTTAAAATCTTAGTGCTTTGTTTTAATTGCAAAATAAATGTCTAGGTGGCGCCATATTTTTTTGTTCTTCTCCGAATAGTCTTTCCAATTTTTTACGTCATTTCGCGTGGTGAACTTATTATGGAAGGTTGAATTTTCGATTTCCAGTAATTATTTTACAAGTAAGTTTTTTATTTTTAAAATTTTTTATTTTATTTATTTATTTTTTTTATTCCTCTCCTTGTGGCATTCATTATTGTTCTATTTTCTTAGCTTCATTTTAATATATTATCTGGTTTTTCTTCCACGTGTTGTATTAGGCTTAACTTTCCAACTAGGTGTTTTGATTTTTTCCCCTATTATGTCGAAAGTTCCTGCTGAACGGGGAAGGTAGGATCCGTAAAGCATTGCTAACCCTAATTCGCTGGCCTAATTCAGCGACAACTTTAGAAATCATAATAGGTCTCCAGTTTAGTCCAAAAGCTTTTTTTGTATCTACATTTGATATGTCTGGTGAATTCAATTTCTTCCTGCTTTAGCACTTTGTAGGTTCTAGTACTTCTTCACTGTTATTATATATATATATATATATATATATATATATATATATATATATATATGTAATGTATTGAAGTAGTGTTGGCGGAGTGGAAGATTATCAATTTTGATTTAGTACTGACATCTTCAGAATAGCTTTACCTCCTTTATTATGAGCACACATCAGCAGATTAAAAGCACAATTACGTTCTATTTTCACATTGAGTAGACAGCGGCATTTTAGAGGACACAACAAAAGACAAAAGCTGCAAGTATTTTCAATCTTACGTGATGGCGGCCAGCAGAGAAAAAGAGCGCGATTACATCAAATTTGTTTAACCGAATACGATTAAGATTACAATGTTTTATTTTAAACCTAAGAATGAAAGATTATTTATGGATCAATAAAGAGAGTTAATTAAAAGTATGTTAGAGGGAATTATTACTTTTATATATATATATATATATATTGATTGATTGATTATTAATGTCGCACTGTTCAGCTACACGGCCTAGGCTACGGACCATGTAGTTTTGAACCTTGGTCAAAGTGACGTGGAGACAACTGAGTGGCACTCCCTCTCTTAACTAGCTCACCACACCAACGGGGACAATTGTGCTTTCGATAGATTTAACGTGCATCATGCTACACGGCGTGTTTTTTAGTGTTACTGGGCTTGAACTCATAACATGCCTGCCATGATCCGATACGTAGATCACTGGGCTACCGCAGCTTTAGATTGACTGCTTATGAATGCAAATACTTTAAAACAAAATTTATTTATTTTTCATTTTAAGGTAACAGAGCACCTTCGAAGAAAGATTTTTGAATTAACCTGAATTTTGCTGCCTGTAAATGCAGATTTTGCTGCATGACCTAATGGGTCTCTAAAATTAGAAAAATACCCAAAGAAAAGAAGTTTTGTTAGTGTATATTTTTACTGTCAAAGGGGTATTTTATAAAAATAAGCAAAAATAAGACTTTACGCAAAACATGATAATTGAAAAGAAAATAAATATATTGACATTTGTATATTGAATAATACATACAACCTTATCTAGGGAATAGACTCTTATTTTGGTAATATATATTACGTGGGAAGTTATTGTGTTTCCGAGCTTCTATAGGTTGACATTTTCTTTAAAAGCTATTGTAATTTTTCCTTTAATGCTTTATATAAAAAAATTTCTACACAACACAAAATCTTAAGAAGGTCTATTCCCTGTGTATAAGTATTTAAAAAACATAAATATAAATTTTTTTTCATTCAAGCATAACTTTTGAGATACTGTGTTTTGCGGTAAGAAAAATGTAAAAAAACTCATTTTGAGAAAACGACAAAAAATAACATTAAACTCATCTGATTACAAAAGAAAAACACTTTCTTATTAAAATACACCAGATATATAATCCTTTCCCTCTTTAGCTCCTAAAACACTATTTTTTTCTTTTTAAGTGCTCTTAAAATTTTCTGTGTTCTTTGTTTTTAGGGGTCTGCATTATGAATCGATTCACAGATTCTGCATCTATCTAAATAATTTATATACTTTTTGAAGAAAATTTTTTGGATTAACCTGAATTTTGCCAGTAAATGCATATTTATGACCTTATGGGTCTCTAAAATTAGAAAAACACCCAGAAAAGTTTTATTAGTGTACATTTTACGGTCAAAGGGGTATTTTATAAAAATAAGCAAAATAAGATTTTACGCAAAACATTATAGTTGAAAAAATAAATATATTGACATTTTGTAAATTGAATAATATAGCATACAACCTTATCTAGGGAATAGACTCTTATTTTTGGTAATGTAATAACCATTACGTAGGAAGTTATTGTGTTTTTTTTTTCCGAAGTTCTATACGTTGAAATTTCTTTAAAAGCTATTGTGATTTTTACTTTATTGCTGTATAAAAATTTCTAATCAACCTAAAATCTTAAAAAGGTCTATTCCTGTATAAATATTTAAAAAACATACATATAAAATTTTATTTCATTCAAGCATAACTTTTGAGATATTTGTGTTTTGCGGTAAGAAAAATGTAGAAAAACTATTTTGAAAACGACAAAATAACATTAAGCTCATCTGATTACAAGAAAAACACTTACTTTCTTATTAAAATGCACCAGATTTCTAATTCTTCCCATCTTTTTACTTCTAAAAACACTATTTTTTTTTCTTTTAAGTGCTCTTAGGAGATTTTCCTGTGTTTCTTTGTTTTGCAGGGTCTGCGTATGAATTGATTCACGGATTCTGCATTTATCCTAAATATTTATATCCCGTAAGGTAAGCTTACCCAGAGTTTTCTATATTCATCTTGTTAAAACCTTTAGACACCCACTTAATCCTTCATTGGAAGTGTATATAATAGCATCATACGGCCAAATTTAATTGTTTTGAGCAGAAACAAATACTTCCTTCGGTACTTTTTGCCAAACTATTCCATTAAAACACTCGTTGGCATTTTGCGTACGTCCATGTAAGCACTTGCTTAATATCTGTTTGTCACATAGTTCTAAATATACTGGGTTTTAATTTTTTATTTAAAACATCATTTGATAAACCAGCATATTTTAGTAGACATTTTTGTTCATTTGCCACCCCATGAAAATAACACCAACTTTTCTTTTCCTATAGGGCATTGACCATGCATCGGTTTTCTTATCACTTGATGCACAGTATATAACGCAGCAATTACATTTTGCTGCATGGCATTCTAAGTTACCAACATTGCTGCGAACAGCAATTCCGTAATAGTTTGAAGTCTGTCGATAAAATTATCAGTTAATTTGCCTTTACCAGAGAGTTCTTTTAGTTTTAAATTTCAGTTTTCTCAGACGTGAGCCCACTCTCTCTTTGTACATGGCAATGCACTCAAACTTGGTCACACTGTTTATTCCATAAGTGTCTTTTAACACTCATAAAAGCTTTTGATCACCATCCCCATAGTAGTGAGTGTATTGAAGTCTGCAGTTTTTCTGATCGAAAGTATTCAGGAAGCCCCACAATTTCCATTTTTGATGAAGAGCCTGTGAAGTTACACTGACATATGTGGTCGGCTTTTGACGACTCATATTCAAAGTTTCTTGGCATAGTCTGAGAGTCTCTTGCATGTAATAGGACAGTAGGACGACATAGCTTCTATGTCTAACACATACCAGTATCAACTGATATTGCAGCAACACAGCCATTCATAGATGTATAGCCTCTTCGCTGCCATGTGCCATCCACCGATATGCCACATTTTACAATATCAGATGAGAGATTTTGTTTTTTTCTCCACAATTTCGGTTGCAGCTTTTATCATGGATTCTCAGCTACTTCTTGAACCACTTTTAAAGCTTTTGCTTCCTGATTTTGTAAGCAGTTTTGGTTAGTCGAGGCAAATTTAATGTTGAGCATAATTTAAATGCCCAGCAAAACCTTTGCCTATCTGCCGCATACCATATACAAGCCTCGTATTTATGACAGGTGCATTTACAACTTTTTTTGATGAAGCAAATGCAAAGAAAAAGTCACAAGACTTACATTTTAGTGTAAAATGGGAGCACAATCCATATCTGGAATCCTCAAATAGTTCTACTTTTTCAGCAAAACATTTTGGGCATAAGGATTGAAGCAAAGGCTTCTACAATAAGTTCAAGGTCAACGATTCTGTTACCAAACACAGGACCAGGTATTTCTTCTGCAGTTGATAAACTCTCATTTCTAACTTTTGAAGAGCTAGCAGTACATTCAGGAACTGCTGGAAGTGATCAATACTTTTCGAAGTTTTGTAAACTTATTTCCATAAAATTGCCGCTTGCGCTTTCTAGCAATACTTTTAACCATTTTTAAGTTAAAATAAAACAGAATAAAACAATCAAATAAACTTTTTTACGCTGTCAGTTCTTTCAAAAAGAAAAATCAGACGCACATGTAAACAAAGTCAAAGCAGCAAACTTGCTGCCAGATTTTCAACATAAAAAGAAACATGTATTTCCAAATACATTTATATTTATTATACGTCTCCATTTTAATTTCTGACTAAATATTTGTATATATCAATTATAATATTTCATGTCATATACCGCCCAGAAGAAATGTAAACAAACAACTCGGGGCACTTCCGGTTAGCAGAAAAACCATTTTCGGTCCGAGAAATTTATGAATAAGTAATATTTAGAAAGCGAACGGGGTTCTAATTAAGATAGAAACAAAATTTCAACAGATTTACAAAGATAAAAGATTGAATTTTATTATAAGATCAAAAAAAAAAAAATCGATATTTTGACCAAAATTGAGTTTTAAAGGTGTTCTTCATTTTAAAAGTTCATATTTTATAAATTTGAAAACCTATTATTCATATATTTTTGAAAATTTGAATATCTGACTCATAATTATTTATAACTAGTTTAACCATTAAATCTGCAGAAAAAATATTTTTCAAAACCAAAAAACTATATAATTAAATTCAGATTTTTCGGGAAGTATTTTTTAAGTTCGCGCTGTTTTTGAAAAATTAATGGGTATCACATTTAAACTTCTATTAAGGGTTTTTTGGAATAACACCATCAATTATTTATTTGATAATGTAAGGAATAATCACAAGGCAAAATTTTTGTAAATTTAATTTGAGGACAAATAATCAGTTTAAAATAATAAATTATGCTTAAACATTAATTTATTCTAGAAAGATGACCCCGAAACAACAAAACAATGTCAGCCATTGTCCTAATTAAACAGTTTTATGGTATATATATATATTTCCCCAAATTTTTTTAAAAAAAATAAATACTAGATATTAAATTATTGCAGTTTTCAATTTCCCCTTTTCCCCCCAATAGTATCGATTTTTTTTATCAATTAGAGCAAATATCTAAATGGACAGCTTCAAACAAATTTCCCCTTTTAAAAAATGGGCTTTGTGTGTATTTTGGGTTTGGGTTTTAATATTGAGAGAAGAGGAAGAATTCATTCTTATTTTACAACATTTTTTTTGAAATATTTTACTGTTTACATGGTTTTTAGAAAAATTGGATTTCAGTATTTTCTAAGTAAAATACAAAAAATCCGTAATAATAATATATATAAAAATAAAATAATAAAAAATACGTAATAAGTAAAATACATAATAAATGAATTTAAAAAAAATACATAATTTTGTACTTCATTTCATGTATTAACCCAGGGTTTCCGCTATGGGGCCCCTAGGGGGGAGCATATTGTAGAGGTGATAAAAAAATATTATTTATATAAAAAATTTTTAATTGACTGAAAATCCACAAGCAAAATACCTTTTTGACATAATGAAAGATAAAGGACACAATTTAATGATATAATATACGATAAATATATCAGTACGACAATGTATTTTATAACTAATTTTACAATACTAACAAAAGGGGAAGGCACGACAAGAAAATTCATTTGGGTCGAGACTTGGTGTAATGTGTCTCATTTTGGTTGTTCAACCCTCAAAGTTCCCCGGGAATTCCATCAATTCGGGGAAAAAGCCTTCGAAATTCATGCTAGCTTTTGTACAATTAAATTTCAATTTTCCCCCAACGATTTCGTAAAACTTGGTTAATATATCGTCGCATACTATGCAGGGTTTGATTGATTCATCTGTCATTTTTTCCCCATTTCATTTAATTTTTTTAAAATTAAATAAACATATTTATGAAACAGTGATCCCATGGTCTTTCATTGATAAAATTAACAAAAAATAACGCTTATCTTGATAATTTGTACTGTTTACAATTTAAATTATTAACTGCCGATTAAAAAATTTTGGATTTGCTCCCCAATATCACCGTTTTCCAGTAGGTGCCCGTATAATGTTTTGGGGGAAAGGAGGGAAATAATAAATAACCTCTAAATAAATAAAATCTCAAAATTTAAAAATCTTTTTATTGCATTCCAAGCCCTTCGAATAATTTTAGGGATCAGTGCTCAGAGAAGATCATTTTGGGAAAGACGTATATATTTTGCCCAGAGGCAATTAGCATCTTGGCTGAGCGAGATGTTTATATACGCTGGGGGCTCTTGAGGTTTTAAGAGTATTGTATTTAAAGTCAAAGTATAGTGTTATTGAATTCAATACATTGTTATTCCGGGGGGGTGATGAAATTTTTATTGAATTTGGGGCCCCAGAATTTAAAGTTTGGGCACTGTATTAAACTCTTAAAACTGGTTTCCCCTGCTCTGTATGGGCACTGATATTTTTTTTTCTATCCTTGACTTCCCCAAAAATTTTAATTTTATAGTGGGGTTATTAGTGTTTGTTTTTTAAAATTTGTTTTATGGTACTGAAAGTTCTCACATCCTTGCTTTTCACTGTAGTGGGGGGAATTTTTTATTGAAATTTAAGAATTCAGAATCTTGAAAAAACTTATGGAAAAAAAGGGAATGGTAAGGCAATGTCAAATTTGTTGCTTAAAAAGAAATAAGAATGGAAAGATCCTCCAAAAAATATTATTTCTGTCAACGTTGTAATGTAAGACTTAGTTCACCATACTTAAAATTGTGAGTGCATATATAGTTGAATAAACACACAAAATCTTCAACAGTTTGAAAAAAGGAAGCAAACATAATTTTTTTTTTTTTGAATGGGGGATATTCTTTTAAAAAGGGATATGAATATTTTTTCCAACACGAAAAATTTTTTAAAAAAATAAGCATTGGGTTTTTGTTTCCCCCCTTATAAAAAAAATAAATAAATAAAAAAAAGTTTTGGTATTAAAAAACCAAAAAAGACGTTTAAATGCAGGTTACTGATTGTTCTGAAAGTCCCCCGGCTCTATTATTTTTTGTAGTGCGAGTCTTCTTTCCATAAAACACTTATTGGTGAGGGAAAAAATGCATGTTACATAAGTCGATGCTCAAAATCTCCAGTGAGGAGTGAGGAGTGAGGAATTGGGGGTTTTAGGGAAGACCCAAATTTTTTATACTCCCCAAAACATATGTTTAAACTTTAAAAAAGGTTTATTTTTTTAAAAAATTTAAAATTTTAAAAAGTATAAAAAAATTTATTTTCAATATATTTAAAAAATTAGATTGGTGGGGAGAATTCCCCCAAAATTTAACAGGATTGAGAAAAATTATTTTCTGTGTCCGTCGGGTTAATTCTCCCCTTTTTATAAGTTTTTCCATTTTTTTTAAAGCAATTGGTATTGATTCAATATCCCCTTCCCCGTCGTAAATAATCATTTCTTTTCATCCGTTGTATACTCACAAGCTGGTTTTCTCGATCTAAGCATTTTTATGTCTAAAACTGTTTTAATTTAATTTTTCTTCTTTTCATCCCGTATTTTCCTTTTTTTTTAAATTTAATTAATGTAGAGCAGAAGGGGTTAGTGTGGTTGGATGAGGGAAACGGGGCATGGATGATGAAGCTTCAATTGGGGGGAAAAGTGTATTACTGGGTATAGGAACAGGGGCGATTCGGCCAACCTTGGGGGGATGGCACGAGTTGGGCTTGCGTTGATGTGGAAATAGGGGTGGATATTGATACATTTGTTTTAGGAGGTTTAAGAAAAGGCGGACATTTTTTTTTTGTTATATTTTCATCTGTTTGAGTAATATTTTTGGTAGAGGATTTGGCAGCTTGAGGGATGTTTGAGATAACTGTGGGGCTATTAATTTACGTGCTTCCGGATAAAAAATATTTTTATTTGTTTTTTTCTCTTGTATTTGTTTTCTATTTTCCATTTAGGGCAAAATTTTGGGAAACTGATGGATGAGGTTTGGAGGTTTTTACATTTTTGGGTCTGACTGCAATCTGTGGAAGCATGTCCAAAGATGCACATCTAGAGCAAGTAAGTTTTCCACGGCAGGATGTTTTGGAAGTCCGAACCCTGGCAATTGAAACATCCAGAGGATTGGAATGTAGGGCGGATTTTG
>BMAV01005890.1:0-22976 GCA_019973955.1 Trichonephila inaurata madagascariensis
GTTTTTTTTGATAAACATTTTCTAAAAAAACCGGATTTTAAATTTAACAGCTTCTATTCCTTAAATTAATATGAAAACGTTCCAAATTCTGATCACACCGGTGTGATCATAAGCCTCAGAGAAGGGAAAGCGCAATCACATATGTGATACCGTGGGCCCCGGAGGGAGAAACGCGTAATCACATATACGGTGATCATGGTCCTGAACGGGATAAACCATAATGAGTCGTACAACTCAGCAATCAAAACCACTATGTCATTCACAAGGGAAAATATAGCCTGTTCATAGAAAGAATTTTGGAACAAATGTGATCGCGTTTAAAACTCAATTACCACAAGAACCGTAAGATTGTAGAAAAAGCGTTTTCCACACACACACACATATTTCCAAAAAAGAGGGAGATATTTGACAAATACATTTTAGTTCTGTCATATAGGAGGATACTGACAAGGTCATTGGTAACAAATAAACAGTAACAAAAACTATGTGTGCGCATGTACCGTCATCTGATGCTTCGACTTACGTAACACCATTTATGGTGTTCACCAACCAAAGACTTCCCGGTATTTTTGCTGTACTAATAAACACATTTTTCTCCTCTTATACTAGTCTTATCTTTCTTGTGTTTTGTGTTGTCACTACCACGCCAGGAAAGTGTTTCCGACCATACATAGCTATGTGATTTTCCATTTTCTAGGTCCTGAAAGTTTGTAACCATTGTACTGATGTATCCTGCATATAACACTATATATAATAAGTGCTAATTTAACATTCATGAAGTTTATAAGAGACAGGCTTAGTAACTGTGAGCTGCTATTGACACTTGAGCATATACTTCATTCTCTTAACTACCACATCTCACCACATGAGAGCTTTAATGTTCAATTACATTAGACAAAAAGCAATCCACATTATTCTATATAGGTGTTTTCGTGGATTACGATAACCCTTCGCGTGGAGGACGAGGGAATATTGAAAAGTCGAAAACGGAATATTATTTGAAAAAATTATTAAGGCTGTATTCGGTAAAAGTACGAGAGCTTGAACTAAACGGGAAGCACATTTTCAGATAGAAAAATGCCTCAATTTCCATGGAAATTTGTAGAACCATAGCTCGTATCTCTGTTAACAATAGAGTGTTTTTAAAAATTTCAAAATATTCCTTGAATACTTTCTTTTTCATTTTAATACGGGAAGGCATATCCCATTAAACATTACGGTGTAGGAGAAAAAACGCGAAACACATTTTATACCAGAAAAAAGGAATTAACTCTATCAAAAAGGGAAGTATGATAAAAAATGCTGCTTTCTAAAGGATAGTGAAGCCAGAATATCATATTAATTTTTCATTTCTTTTATATGGGAAGAAATTCGGGTCCTATTTTTTTAACATTAACCCAGTGCTTCTCAAACTTTATATACTTGCGATCCAATTTTCAATCACAATTTTCATCGCGCCCCCTTCCATACAATAACAATGTATTGAATTCATTAATAATAATATAATTCGACGTAAAGCTACAATGCAACTTTAATTATAAACCGTATAAATTATCAATATAAATATTAAATTTTGAATATAATTTTATGACACACCCATAGGGTCATTGGTAATTATTAACTTATTCTTAACTTAGAACTGTTAAATTAATTATGAAACACATTGTGTAGTACTGATACATTTATAAGTGTGTTATATGAATGCAAATGTGTACTTTTTTATTATTATGTCAGAATGTATTTTGTTTTGCTTCCCTTCAGAAAATTAATAATTTTTTTAAAGATCATTTGTTTTCGACTTTTTTCTATACTCGCGCCCCCTTTGTAGGGTTAACATGCCCCCCTAGGAGGGCGCTCCCGACAGTTTGAGAAACACTGCATTTTAACCGAAAACAGCCTTAGTTTACAGAGGAAGCAAAATAAAATACATTCTGTTATAATAAAATATAAAACACACATTTACACGGATATAATATTCATAGAAATGTATCAGTAGTGCACAATGTATTTGATAATTGATTTAAGGTATCCGATTATGTTCGGAACCGTGATTTTGCCAAAGCGTGTAAATGGATAATGTATATGATATTTAGCGTCACTTAGATTAGACAATGTATATAAAATTGGGTTAAGAATAGTAGTACAATAAAAAATTATTTAAGTACACTATTTTGACAAAAAATGAAACTAGAATGACCCATTTTCAAAATATTTTCCTTTTGTGAAAAATGCTTCTATTATAATAATATTTTGCCTGTATTCAGCTCAGACCTCTGTATAGAGGCTCAACTAGAATTTTTGAAATGCATAACTTGGAAGTCGGTTTTTCCATGTTTTACGAAAACAGAAGGAGAAATTTTAAGAAAATACGCCGATCATTATTTCAAATGGTTGTAACTCTGAAAATAAATGGAATTTTTCAAACATCATAGTTAAGCCTCTGTACAGAGGTCTGAGCTAAATTTCGGCAAATATTATTATGTTAGAAATTTTCAAAAGAGAACATTTGGAAAAAAAGGTTATTCTAAAATGAATTTTTGCCAAAATAGTGTATTTAAATAATTTTTTTTCAAAATGTCCTTAAAACAATTTTTATACATGTATTCTAAACCCAAGTGACACTAAATTTGAAAATTATCCATTTATGTGCTTTTAAAATCATTGTTCCGAACGTAGTCGGATACCTTAACAATGGTTTTTTCCATAGGTTTATGTGTGGGTAGGCCCCACAGTTTGAGAAACATTGTTCAAACTTTTTATTTATTTATTTAAAATGTCTCTTTCCCTATCGCATACGTGTGCCTCTTTTGATAATTTGAGTCAACATTTTCATTTCATGCACTGTCTCTTTCCTATAAGTCTTACTTTTCCATTGGATATTTTTCTTCCAAGATATATTGATTTCCGAATGTGCTCGTCTCATTTCGTATAACTTGCTTCTTCCGATAAAGTTAATTCTTCATCCATGCGAGCTTAAATTTACCTTTGATCTTGTTCACAAAATAAACGACCCTTCTTTAATTTATCAGATTATTCAGTTATAGAAGTAAAAAGACAGAGCGAATGACACACATGTGCATATTACCAAGAATTTTTCGTAGAAATGTAATACAGTCGGACCTCTATATAACGAAACCGCTAAATCCCGGAAAAAAGTTCGTTATATGGAAAATTTGTTATATAGAGGTTCATCTTTTAATATACTTTATAAACCACATAAAACAAATTTTAAATTCATAAACACTATATAGTAAAAAAAATAAGTATTCACACTTTTTTTAAATTAATACATGTTTAATTTATTTGTCTTAAGGTATGCGACTACGTTCGGAACCATGATTTTGCAAAAGCGTATAAATGGATAATATTTAAGATATTTAGTGTTACTTAGATTAAAAAATGTATATAAAATTGTTTTAAGAATAATATTACAATAAAAAATTATTCAAGTACAATATTTTGATGAAAAATGAACATAGAATGACCCATTTTCAAAATATTCTCCTTTTATGAAAAATGCTTCTATTATAATATTTTACCTGTATATAGATCAGACCTTTGTACAGAGGCTCAACTAGAATTTTTGCAATATATTACTTAGAAATGGGATTATCCATGTTTTACGACAACAGAGGGGAGCAATTTTAAGAAAAAAACGCCGACAATTATTTCAATGGGTGGTAACGCTGAAAATAATGTGAAATTTTTCAAAAATCCTAGTTCAGTCTCTCTGGAGAAAATCTGTACTTTATATAAGCGAAATATTATTATTTTAGAAGCATTTTTCACAAAAGGAGAACATTTTGAAAAAAAGGTTATTCTAAGTTAATTTTTTGCCGAAATATTGTATTTAAATAACTTGTTTTTGTCTAAATGTTCTTAAAACAATTTATACATGTATTCCAATCTAAGGGACACTAGATATCATGAAAATTATCCATTTGTGCGTTTTATTTAAATCAGGGTTCCGAACGTAGTCGGATGCCTTAATTATGAAAAGAAAGAAAGAAAGAAAAACTGCGAGGAAAACAAGAATGTTGTTGTTGCTCATACCACCTGCCTGACATTGTCAGATCGAGGTCCACGAAATTCATCGTGGCAATGGGCTAGATGTGCGCCTGTCGTTGGCTTTTAGCCGTGAGCACCATACAGGTGACAGAACGATTTAGTTCGTAGAAATTCCCGAAGGAACGATAGATGGTGACACCACCTATCTCCACCTCCACAATTTAGGCATGGAACTGAATTGGAGGGAAATTTTCTCCAGATCCCTGCACTCGTGATTCAAGACTTTCGGACCCACTGATTTAACGACCACGTGCTCCGCGTGTACTCGGAGGGTATTTGGCGGTACGGGCATCGAACACAGGCCTTCCGGTCCGGAGTCCAGTGCTTAACCACTAGGCTACCCAAGGCCTAAAAAGAATGTAGAAGAATTCACTGTACTTTCAATATTAAGAAAATAATTTTATACTAAAATTTATGAATTTTTAGGACATTTTATAGTTTAAAGGATACAAGTAATATTAAACATACATTATTTTATAATTAAGAACAAGGGGTCATGGAACAACTCCACTGGGGGTGAAAGAGGATATCGAAGATGTTTCTAGTGAACTGGGCAATGGGGGTTAAAAGTTGCACTTCTTGGATGAAACGTCCAGAACTCTATTACTCTCGGCGAGTTAGGATCTAATAAAACCAATTCAAGATTTATGACCACCATAAAATGTATTAAAGAGATAATAACTGGAAATTTTTTCAGAAATACTTTGAAAAAAGGGAGAACAAAAGTTGAGTCACAAAAGAAAAATTTCGTTATATAGAAAATGCACTTCGCTATTGAGAGGTTATTTTGCGAAGAATATCGTGAAATGTTCGAGGTTACAGGAAAAAGTTCGCTCTATAGAAAAATTCGCAATATAGAGGCTCGTTATATAGAGGTTCCATTGTATTTCTTAAGCCATTTAAAAGCATGATTCAAATTCTTAAAACACATACTTTGTGTGTGTGTGTGGAAAGTCTAAAAAACTACCTTTTCATGTTTTTCTAGTCCAGGCTCCTATTTATTAAGCATGGAATATAAATGGAATACGCAGATTAATAAATAGTGTAGTAACTAAACATTAAGTTATTTTTCTGAATAATATGTGGTAAAAAATTACATAATTCGGTCCGTAGGCTAACTAAAGGCTTTGGAGTGTTTTTTAGAATTATTATTGCAAAACTTTAGAAATTCTGATTAATCGCAGTATTCAGTAATAAATTAGAATAATATTTATACATTCAAACTTCCATATAAATTTCTCTATTTTGCAAACTTTTTCCTGAAACCATGAACACTTTACTATTTTCTACGTAAAAAAAACCCCCAAAACCCAAAAGTTCAATTTCATTTTTTATTTATTTTTTTTTTTGAGAACATTTATAGCCCCATACCACAAAAATATCACACGGGGGCCCAATGAAAAGCGTGAAGCACACATAACAAAAAAGAAGGATTACAACCATGGCATACAGGAATTTTCGGGGGGGCGGGTTGAAAGTTCACCTTCTTGTATCTCTATTTTCGATTTTGTCGATTTTCGAAACAAAACACATTAAAAACAAATTATTAAAAATAATTGCTTAATTAAAAATTAATCATTAATAACAAATATTCAATTTTTTTACGTAATTTATATTTAAATTTTTCCAATGGGAAAAAAAATCAAGGGGCATTGGGGGTCGGACCTATTGTGCCCACTGTTTTAACAAAAACACCCATGTCTTCCCCGGGTTCGCCCCAGCCCCCCGGCTCCGCAGTCAGCGTCACTGACCTCCATACCGGATAAGGGACCTAATTTCTATTTAACAAACTTTTTCTCTTATAATTCGATATTTTCCTCCCTATTATTAAAATACTTCAGGACATTTTTCAAATTATCCTCTCTTTTAGCACCTTTTATGAGGATCAATGACATTGAACTGGTATTGCCAGGTGCCTATCTTACCTAGAACAATGAAATGGCCAGGGGCGTAGCTACCACCGTATCAATGATACGGGGCCCCCAAGCTACAGGGGCCCCAACATGTGTAGCTACAGTACCACTAACAGGGCTTTCTTTTCTAAAAAAGGGCCCTGAAGGAGTTTTAATACGGGGCCCACTCAGAACTAACTACGCCAGCGGAAACTCAAATATAACTAACAGATTTTTTCAGTAATTAAATTTAAGAACGCATGTGGTAGTTTATTCTTAAAATTAAGTAATAAAATAATGTACGTTTAAAATTACTCGTAGGCTTAAAATTAGACAATGTCGTTAAGAAATTCCCTCATTTTAATATAAAATTATTTTTTGAAGTTAAAAATACAGTGCATTTCCTGGACAATGTTTTTTCTCCCTTGTTTACCCTGCAGATTTTTTTTTAAAGGGTAGGAAAATTTTAAAATAAATTTTCAAAAATTTTTTTAAAAAGGGTGAAAAACCTCTTTTAAATTGTATATGTTTATATGAATTTAAAATTTGTTTTATGGGTTTTTTAAAGTATATTCAAAGATAAATCTATATTTAACGAATTTTCCACGTAACTCAAGCAAAACATTCCTTTTATTTTGTCTACATTGGCATTTATTGCTGATCAGTGTAATCACTATTTTTTATAAAAGAGAATAAAACTTAATTTTGAAGGGAGAGGTTGTGTGGCAATATCTCTCTCTATTTGAATAAAATTTGATTATGATTTCGTTTCATACCGAACTTTTTTTCCGAGATTTAGCGGCTTCGCTAAATAGAGGGCCGACCGTATTTGTGTGCAATATTTGTTGTTTTCAATCAATAAGTTCAATAAGATTTGATTAGAAATTTGGTACTGAAATTATATCTGTTCTTTTTCAATGGGCTGCAATTTAGCAACCAAGCCTTTGCAGACACAGCAAGTCTCCTGCTGTGAAAGACATTTCGTCATGGCGCCATCTAGTGGCGGCTCCCGCTACCACATTTTACGTTTGAATTTATTCAATTCAAGCTCTCGTAGGATGATAAATATTGTCATGATTAAATTTTGCCGAGAGTACAAGAGCCAGACTGATACTCAAGGGATCTCTTACATGCCATATAATCATATGACATGCATGCCAGTGGGCTAACAAGGCAGGGCATGCTACCTCTAAGCCACCGAGTCTACAAATTATATATAAAAGTTGTTTTCATTCCGTTGACTTGAATGTATTAAAACGAAAGTTTAAATTTAATTCGTTGCCAAAAAGTGCATGTAATAAATGTGAATGATACAAAACTTAAAATACAATATTCTTAGAATGTAAACAAGGGTGAAATACAAATTATTTCTTCTGTAGCATAATGTTAATGTAACTCAGAATATTCGTTTATTTGCAGCTTAAGCTTTCCACGCTTTTTTTTCTTCGCTTGAATTAATCGTTAGCTAAAATTAATTTATAGTGTTTTCCAAGTGAAAAGGCATTGTTGTTCTTTTTCTTCGTACTTAAATAGTATTTTCCCTCACATATACTCAACATACACTATTGCGTTTCTTCGTCTTTTATTTATTTATTTTTTTTTTTCAAAAGTGATTTTTTCTAGATACAAGGATAAAAAGGATACAATTTTATAATGTGATTTCTACGTACATCTTATCTGTAATAATACAATGTAATAAAATTACACTTTGTATTAGAAAAACAGCACTTCATATACATGTAAATTAAACTTTACTAAATATTAACCTCTCAACAATTTTCCAAAATGAGAGCTAGTTACCATTTCTCTCTCTTTTTTGAAAAAAGTTCATTCAAAATAGTGTATGTTTCGTTTTATTTTCAATTATCCTTTTTGTGTGTTTATCGTATCTTTGTACACTTAAATTAAAATGCTACGAATAAATCGGATTAGAACTTTTAGCTGCTTTTGAATTCTGGTGGGAAAAATAAATTTTCTTCTTAATTCTAAGGCAATCTGAATTGTTTACTGAAACGAACATTTGTAAAGCAGCTTTTTCCTTTTAACATAAGAAAATAATCCTTCGAAGTAAAAAAAATTCATTAATTCATTTAAAATGAGAAATTGGTCTTCTAGCTCAAGTTTTCAATTATTTTGAATTCTTAAAATGCTAAATTTAAACAATACCTACATTTTACCGGAAATCTAGAGTATTGTATTCCTTTTAATGGAATAAAATGTATTTTAAAGAATTGAAAAAATGATGATTTATGAGGAATTAACATTTTTCTTTTATTATATTTATAAATATTTTGGGGTATTTCTTTGCTTTTTAATTACTTGTTTTATGCTTTCGAATATTAATAATAATAAAAAAGGTTTCAAAAATTGAGTTTTGAGAAAAAGGAATAGATGTTTTCCTTGTATGGGATTAACAATACTTCCGTGAATTCAAAATATCTGATGTAGATGGCTACGATACAAAATATTTAATATCTAGCAAATTAACTCTTATTTCTTTTCGATAAAAACGTTACTTAAATTGTAACTAAATCAATAAATGTTTCTATTACAGAAAAAACTACAACATAAAATTTTTGATAAAACCATTTAAAATTATACTAACAACCTTTTTTCTTGCTGAACGCTTATTAAAAAAATGTAACAAAATTGCGAATATTTGAATTCATGTTCGATTAGTAATATTTGCACTAAAAATTTCAAAACCTGCTTTATTGTCATATTTTTTTAATTATTTTTTCTTTATATATAAAAAAGGTTTTTCGTGATGCTGTTATAAATTTACTACGCAGTATCACAGCAATGTCAACGTTCAAGATAACTCACCAAACTGCCAACCCCAATTTCGCATGTGCCGTACACGCTGAATTGGCAACCATGTGCTTCATTTCAAACAATATCTTCAATAGGGATGCGATAGTACATTATTGCAAGCTCTCGCAGAAAAATATCACAACGATTCCTGGACTGGAATCGTTGCGTGAGAAGAAAAGCATTGTCTCATGCTAAAACTTATTAACAACCAACAGAATCAAATACTCAACTTTCCAGGAAGCTGCAAGAGATGCAGGATTATCAAACTCTGAGTGAGTGAGTGAGTGAATATTAACGTCGCACTGTTCAGCTACACGAGGGCTTTTGGCGACGAACCACGTAATTTTGAACCATGGCCACGTGTCTGGATGACACCTAGTGGCACCCCCTCTCAACTACCACCCCACACCAAGGGGGAGGACGTTTCATCCACAGATTTAACGTGCATCGCTGCCCTACACGGCGGGTCTTTAGTGGTACTGGGCTCGAATTCATGACATGCCTGCCATGATCCGATACCTTGACCACTGCGATACCGCAGTCCTATCAAACTCTGGAATTTATCAATGGAGTGTTGGGCGATGCAGCTTCAGTGATGAATTTGACTGAAGAGAAAGGCCAAGAACGAATTTTGCGAAAACAAGAACAAATAAATAGAAGTACATAATACATGCTAATTACAGTTTTACAATTTAAGCAATAATATGAACCGTTGTATAATTTGTACATTGGGTTTGGTCTACCGTTATGTGGACAGGGTGCATTTCTCTCAAGTTACCTATAAATTAACACTGTTGTTTAATTTATAGGTAACTAGTTACCTGACCATTATATAGCACAGTATTATAAAATTATCCGGCTGGGTGGCATAGTTGGCTTGTCGCTGGCCTACTGCACCTAAGGTTGCGGGTTCAACCCCAGTCCAAGTCGGAGGATTTTCATGATGCAGAAAATCGACAGTGGCCATGTCGTATGATTATGCGGCATGTTAAAGATCCCTAGAGTGACTGTTTGGTTTGGGTGCTGTCGGCAAAATTAAATCCTGGTAAAGGTTTACATGGTCAAGAGCTCAGGTGGTAATTGGTATCGCTAAAATGGGGCCACACTAAAAAGTGATACCAGCTTCTGGGGAATGTAATAGGTCTGTGAAAGTTAAAATACCAATGCTCAGCCCGATTAAATTATAGCAACATTATAGCATTAAGTTTAAAAGGTGATATAATACGATTGACATTTAATATTTCTTCTTAACACACTTTTATTAGTTAGACCTGTATCTATGGACGCTGAATTTTTGAAATATAATGATATGGGACTCATCCGAGGCCCCGCGTAAGAGGAGAGAATAAATACCTTTCAAACTCGTTAATTAATATCCGTTGAAGAGCATGTCTAATTCTAACGGCCACGTAATTCCGGCTCCAAATATCAAACTCAAGGATAAATTAAACAAAGAATAAATGATAGCTTAAAAAAAAAAAACTGTCTTTTACTGTAGATTGAACTAAAAAAATGGAAAAAAAACAAATTATAGTTAAAAAAAATAAAAACGCGCTTTATAGTGAATCGAACTAAAAAGTAAAATAATATAAGAATAAAATGACTAACAAGAAAATCAATGCCATTCGGGTAAAAGCGCGCGGAGTTTTGTACTACATTTTTACACTCAGCATTTCGGAATAGAACTAGTGAGAAAATATAACAATTAACATATAGCACCCACGCGTGCGGAGTTTTGTACTACATTTTTACACTCAGCATTTCGGAATAGAACTAGTGAGAAAATATAACAATTAACATAGAGCACCCACGCGTGCGGAGATTTTGTACTACATTTTTACTCAGCATTTCGGAATAGAGAACTAGTGAGAAAATATAACAATTAACATAGAGCACCCCACGCTTTTATCCCAATGACATTAATTTCATCGTTTATCATTTTATTCTTATATTAAGGAATCCGACTTCGTTCGGAACCGTGATTTTGCAAAAGCGTATAAATGGATAATATTTATGATATTTAGTGTTACTTAGATTAGAAAATGTATATAAAATTGTTTTAAGAATAGTATAACAATAATTAATTATTTTAATACAATATTTTGACAAAAAATGAACATAGAACAACCCATTTTCAAAGTATTCTCCTTTCGAGAAAAATGCATCTATTACAATAATATTTTGTCTGTATATAGCTCAGACCTCTGTACAGAGGCTGAACTAAAATTTTTGAAATATATAACTTAGAGTGGGTTTATCCATGTTTTACGACAACAGAGGGGAGAAATTTTAAGAAAAAAATGCCGATCATTATTTCGATGGGTTGTATCTCTGAAAATAATGGGAATTTTTCAAAAAAAAATAGTTCAGACTCTCTGGAGAAGTCTTTACTTTATATAAGCACACACACACACACAAAATATTATTATTTTAGAAGCATTTTTTATAAAGGGAGAACATTTTGAAAAATGGTTATTCTAAGTTCATTTTTGCCAAAATATTATAATTAAATAAATTTTTTTTGTCAAAATGTCCTTAAAACAATTTTATACATGTGTTGTAATCTAAGTGACACTAAATATCGCGAAAATTATCCATTTATGTACTTTTTTTAAAATCACGGTTCCGAACGAAGAATTATTTTTTTACTTTTTAGTTCTATTCACTATAAAAGCGTGTTTTTTAGTTTTTCTTTAAACTGTAATTTAATTTCCAGAATGGAGTGAAAACCGCAACAAAAGTTTATCAAGCCAATATCTTAGAATTAACGGTAACCTGTTCAACTGAAATGACTGGACTTTTCAACAAGGCTCTGCCACTTCTCATTCGGCGAAGATGACCAAGTGGCTGTTGAAGAAGAATGTTCCAGACTTCATAGAATACAAAAATTGGCCTGCCACCAGTCTAGATTTACATATCGTTGGCCTAATTATCAGAATGCGTAACTCCACAAAGGAAACTAATTTGATATACGAGTGCTAAGCGCCAAGTGCCTTTTGGCGCGATTTCTTAATCATGCCAAACAATACAAATGGCGATACACATGACCACACGATACAAATATTAAGGTAACCATATTGTAATGCTATCACCATCTTAGCAAACATAAACAACAGCGTTGCGTGCAGTTCTCCGATATCAAATTAGCACCTCAGATGGAGTTATGCATTCTGATAATTAGGCCGATAATATACTCGATATATATTGGAGGCAAAGGTATGCTCACCAAAGATAAACACGACATCCCAAGCAGAACAGCCTTAGTATTCTATAAGGAAAGTGTCTATGGAAACTCTCATGGAGTTAGTCTGTGGGTGTGGTGTGGAAGTTAGGAGAGGAAGGTGACAGCTCAGGTGTCATCCTTGTCACTTGACCATGACTCAAAATTAAGAGGTCCGTCGCCATAGTGCAACGCTAATATACTCGTAACTCTAACTCTCTCTCAGTGTTACTCGCTGGGAGTGTTTGGATAGATGATTAGAAAAAGAAACTTTAATCCCCCGTGTGAAGTGGAAAGATGCAATATGTTTAATTTTAAAAAGAATAAAACTTAAAGAAGATTTAGGTTTGCTGTTGTTTCTAATGCCACCTGTCTGACGTAGTCAGATCGAGGCCCACGAAATTAATCATGGCAAGGGGCTAGATGTATGCCTGACGTTGGTCTTGGCCTGGAGCACCATACAGGTGACAGTTCGATTCAGCTTGGTTTCACCCCAATTTTTAGGGAGAACACTGGGGGAGGGTCAGGGGCCTGCCACCTCTCATCCCCTGCCACCAACTCACTAGAAAACTTCGGCTTCGACGGCTGTTTAAAGTACCCCCATGCGGCGAAGGCTATACATTTACAAAAATCCATGTCTTCACCGGGATTCGAACCCAGGCCCTAAGGCACAGTAGTCAGCGTCGCTAACAATATATATATATATATATATATACAATTTATAATATATATATAATATATATAACCAATATATATATATATATACTATATATATATATATATATAATATATATATATATATATATATATAATATATATATATATATATATATACTATATGTAAGTATATAATATATATATGGAGTTTTTTATTTTAACTCCTTTATTTTTGTATCAGAACTTACTGCATTTTTTCTTTTATGTACATAATTTATTTTATTTAATCCTCAAAACAGTGGACCAACTCCTGTTGTGCAAATTATACAATTGTTCACACTTATTGCTCAAATTGTAAAAGTATAATTTACATGTATTATGCAGTTCTATTTATATTTGTTCTTTTTTTCGCAATATTCGCACTTGGCACTATTCTTCAGTTAAATTCATCACTGAAGCTGCATCGTTCAGCGTTGATAAAGTCCTCAGGTTTTGATAAACCTACAGCTCTTGCAGCTCCCTGGAAAGTTGAGTATTTAGTACCGTTGATTGTTAATAAGTCTTCGTATGAGACAACGCCTCACATAGAGATTCCAGTTCAGGCAATCATTTCGATACTTTTCTGCTACAGCTTGCAATAATGTATTATCGTAACCGTATTGGCGACTTTATCCGAAACGAAGCACATGGTTGCCAATTCAGTGAGTACGGCACATGAGAAATCGTAGTTGCCAACTTGGCGAGTAACTTGAACGTTACTATTGTTGCGATAATAAATAAATTTATTACAGTATCACGAAAAACTTTTTTTAAATATAGAGAGAGATTATATAATACGTTATTATTCCATACTGAGATAATGTTGGTATATAATCGAACACTCAAGAAAGTAATACTTCAAATTAAATCAACTTACTTAATTGCTTTGATTATATTTATAAAATAAAGAGTGGCTAAATTTAGTTTACAAAAACTATTGCAAAAATATATTAATATTATTAAATAGATTCCCTAATTCCTACAATCTGTTTTTTAAAAAAATGTTTTTTAATTTTAATTGGTTGAGGGAATTTTATTCCCGATAACTTCAAAACGTTAAATATTACTGTTAAAGACATTCATGCCTTTCATCGGAGGTAAAAGCATTTAATCATTATTATTTTCACTAAAAACAACTTTTATTCTGATGATTAAAATGCAATTTCATTTCAATCTCATTTCTTTTTAACATTTTTAATCATTTTCCTTTTTTTTTTTCAAGGCTAAAAAATTTCTTATTGATGATGTCAAAAAAATAACAGGAAGACATCGTTATTCGATATATTGCACAATTTTTTTAAAATTTCTTTTCTAAATCATTAAACTAGCTTTTTAATCATTTTTGTGGTTTGCCAAACAATTAACAAATGACTATTTTTTTAACAGATAAAAGAAAACTGTTTTAAATAATGAATAGAAAGTACATTTAGTTGCATCATCATTAAGGTTTTTTTTTTTTGAAGTACAAGAGAAATATAAATTTAATATCTCTATCAACGATGTATTAAAAAATTGTTTAGGGTGAACCAAACATATTGCTCTAATTACAAATATTTAATGTGCTCAAACTATTATGACATATATTTGTCTGAATATATACACTGCTGCTTGTAAAAAATGCAACACCATGAAGGAATCATCAGAATTAAATGAACTTTGCAACAGATATCACAATTATAGGATGTTACGTAAAATAGTAAAGTTTCGGAGCCACCGCGCATGAGTGGCGAGCGCAGGCCCTCTGAACTGATGCTGAAAGCGTATGAGTGGAGGGCTGTAGCAGGATGTTCAAAATAGTTAGTAATTATTAGTTAGTGACGAACGTTTAGTGAGACCTAAGTATGCTCCCACGAAGAAATAAGGAGAAATTCCAACAACTTACGGAGTTTGAAAGGGAAAAGGATTATCGACCTTCAAAAAGGAGAATTTTCCTAACGCGCAATAGGAGCTTGTGTACAGCGGAAGAGTTCTACAGTGATGCGAGTTTGGAAGCAATGGACCAACGAGCACCGAACAACTGGAAAAACTGGCAGTGAACGACGTAAGGTGACGTCAGCGCGCGACGATCGACACCTGCTCCGTATGAAGGTGAATGACCGTACAGCTTCCTCCAGGCAGTTGGCAGCACTTTGGTCTACTGCTACAGGTGTACTAATGTCGGCTTCGTCAATTCGTCGACGTCTGCTGCACCGTGGATTGCGTGCAAGGATGCCTTTATACAGGATCCCCATCACGGCAAACCATCGACGGCTGCGTTTGCATTGAGCTCATGAGCGCAGAGCCTGGCAAGCTGATTGGCACAAAGTTGTCTTTTCAGATGAATCACGCTTCAATTTGTGGGACCATGATAGCCGCATTCGGTGAAGTGCCTTCGGTGCCTTCCAGAGTGCGTTATCGAACGACATAGTGGCCTAACATCCAGGGTTATGGTTTGGGGTGCGATTTCATATCATAGACGATCCAATTTGCTTTGAATTGAGGGTAATCTCAATAACAACAGGTACGTCCGTGAAATGCTACAGCCCGAAGTCGTTCCCTTCCTTCAAGGCATCCCTGGAGCTATCTTTCAGCAGGATAATGCACGGCCACATGTTGCAAAAAATGTTCGAGTCTTCAGTTCAGCCCCACACGTGCGACTTCTTCCTTGGCCCACTTATTCGCTGGATATGTCGCCTATTGAGCAAGCGTGGGATTTGGTTGGTCGGCGTTTCGCTCGTGATCCGCGTCCTGCAGCTTCAAAAGACGAACTTTTGCTGCGCATGCAATCAATAAGGAATTCTTTTCCATAAGCAGAAATCTGTTTGACTCCCGGCCACGTCGTATAGCAGCACTTATTGCGGGGCGTGGTGGCTACACCAAATACTGCTTTCAGACACTTAATATTGATTTTTGCTTGAAAATTTCATCTTTTATTTGTACTAATACAAGTCATTTGTGCATTAAATTTCATTTAATTCTGATGATTCCTTCATGCTGTTGCATTTCTTACAAACAGCAGTTTATATACACGTTTTCACTACATAATGTTTCTACTTTAGGGCACTATTATTTCATTTTATAAACTAAATATAACTATTAAAGTATGGATATATTATAGTTATAAACTAATCTAAATTCCATAAGACATAATGCGACACTTCTCAAGAAACAAAAAGAATATACAAACAATCAATCTAAATAATAATGCTTTACATTTCTTAAGCCTTGAAAATAAAAAAAATAAAAAAAAGACTTACGTTATGTAAGATTTTCTCTCATTTTAAGTAACTTCACTTAATGGTTCATATTCTATCAATTTATTTAAAATAAGAAATGTTTATTTTTTTGCATCATTTTAGTTTGTAAAGATATTCTATTAAGTAATATGAAGTCACACACACACACACAAATTGCATGATATTTTGATTTTTACTTCTTCCGAAAGAGGATTATCGCCAACTACAGTTGCAGCTGCTAACTTTAAATTAGATGGTTCCGAATTTGGAATAAGTTCTAGCATTTTCAAATTACTTTTTGAGATATGCATAATCGTAGGCTGTTTATTCTATTTACATTGACCTTAAGCTAACGCTTTTACTGTCTTTTAATAGCTCAAATTTCGAATTTTATAAATGTTTTCTTTTGGCTAGGTACAAGTTTCAGTTATTACCTTCTGAGTTCGATATTATTATAAGAAATTTGGAACAAGAATTGCGTGCGTACGAATCATAAATTCGGACTCTGCAACCATATTAATTTTATAAGGAAAAGAATGGGGGCTTTAGAATATTGAAACTAGTTGATTTAAAATTGGTTAAATATTAATATATTGTATAATATTTCTTCTTTTCATTGTCATTAAGGTATCCGAATACGTTCGGAACCGTGTTTTAAAAAAGCACATAAATGGTTAATTTTCATGATACTTAGTGTCACTTAGATTAGAATACATGTATAAAATTGTTTTATAAAGACATTATGACAAAAAAAATTATTTAAATACAATATTTTGGCAAAAGGCTAACTTAGAATAAACTTTTTTTTTAAACGTTCTCCTTTTATAAAAAATGCTTCTTTAATAATAATATTTTGTGTGTGTGTGTGTGCTTATATAAAGTAAAGACTTCTCCAGAGAGTCTGAACTAAGAATTTTGAAAAATTAACATTATTTTCAGAGTTACCACCCATTGAAATAATTATCGGCGTTTTTTTCTTAAAATGTCTCCCTTCAGTTGATGTATAAAATATGGATAAATCCACTTCTAAGTTATATATTTCATAAGTTCTCTAGTTGAGCCTCTGTACAGAGGTCTGAGCTATATACAGGCAAAATATTATAATAGAAGCAATTTTCATAAAAGGAGAATGTTTTGAAATTGGGTCATTCTATGTTCATTATTTGTCAAAATATTGTACTTAAATAATGTTTTATTGTAATAATATTCTTAAAACAATTTTATTTACGTTTTTTAATCAAAGTGGCACTAGATATCGTAAATATTATCCATTTATACGCTTTTGCAAAATCATGGTTACGAACGTAGTCCAATGGCGCACACAAGGGAGGGGTCCTGGGGGTCCAGACCCCTCCCCAAGGCCCTTGATATTTTTTCCGATTGATTATAATTCTAAGTATATAGTACGTAAAATTTAATTAAGTATTTGTTATTAATGATTAATTTTAATAATTAATGCTAATTATTTATTCAATAATTAGTTTTTACTGTGTTTTGTTCCCGAAAATTGACAAAATCAAAAGGAGCATGATACAAGAATGGTGAACTTTCGACCTCGGACCCCCTTGAAAATTCCTGTGTGCGCTACTGACGTAGTCGGATATCTTTAAAGTCCTTTTAAACAAAATTTATTGCTAATTAATTACACATTGCTAATTATTTATCTCTCTAAAAACCGAAATAATAACATATATATACAGAAATACACATGCATAAAATAATAAACCTATGAGAGCTTTTAGAAGTTTAAGGGAAAAAAATTATAATATGTCTTTCTAAGGCCAATCAAGACAGTTATAATATTATACATCAAAGTAAGATTATTTTGGGATTTGATTGACTGCTTTATTAATGCCACAATAAGAAGTAATACGAAGACTATTGACGAAGGTCCTCACAGTTTTGAACCATCGGCGAATAACGAAAACGAAACCAGAGTAGTAATTCACTCTGCAAACTTCCACACAACACCAATGCGAGGACGTTGAGTCTCGACAAATTTAACGTACGTGAACTTCACCACACAAAGCAGATATTTATAAAAGAACTGGGACTCAGACCGACTCAATTATTACAACATTGTGTTCGAGTCATTGTGATCATAGCCACTATCTCGTTTATGACAATAGATGTTTGAAATAACAAAGCAATTTTTGTCGTTTTAAGCAATCAAAGCAATCAACCCGTTTAGGAATGAAAATCACGCCAGAATGTAGCATGTTTTTCATCCTTTATCCCAGATGCCACCTAAGTGTAAGTAAGAGTGGTTTAAGTAAATCTGCAATGTCAGCTAGAGTCCACAAGCCCCCCAAGAGGGTAGTAGACCAGCCTATCTGGCGCAAGTATGTGTCGGAAAATCTCCTCGAGGGGGAATAGATCTTATATCTCTGGAATGTAGAGCATATTTAGATGGCAGTTTGGAAGTGGATCCTATTCCGGCGTTAAATTACGTCATATCTTGGGCTCTTTGTTACTCGTAAGAATGTCAACAAAGTACTCCATGTGGGTTTTTCTGAATGACTACAAAAGTAGTACAGTAAAGTTTGTTTCTTGAGATAGGGTCTAAAGTACCAGCATTTTTAGGGCCCGACTTTTAATCCACTCTATACAAAGTTTGCGGTACAGAATTTGGTGTTTCGATCATCCGATTGTCCTCTAGTTTATAGCTGTTGTAAAATGGAAAACTTTTGCGCCAACTTGGCACCGTTTATCACAACGGGTCAATGAATTATTTCTGAAACGCAGTCATCAAGGCTTTAGTATAATAACCAAGAATGACAACCAGAAAACATAATTTAAGATGACTTCCTACCTTCGGACCCAAATTTTTTTTATAAAAACAAATTTTTGAAACAAATTGAGTGTTTTTAGGAAGAAAAATAAAAAAAAAATATGTAAATACATAAAATTTTAAAATAAATATTGTACTTTTAGAAAAATTGGTTGTTTTTAAGGAAATTTTACCAAATTTTTACTAAAATGGGTAACACTGTATAAAAATTTCTAATACAATAATCATAATTTTCTTTATACACAACATACATATTATGGTGCTCTTCAAAATGAACCAAAATCTACGAGAAATATTAAAATAGAAAAAAAATTACAGACAATTATACATAATATATGAAAATGTTAATATTCTTTAAGTTTTTTCTTTATAAAAACTACCCTAAATGAAAAAACATTAAACCTACAACAAACCTTAAAATTCACTTTATGAAAAATAATGTAATAAACATTCCCACAAAATTTTAAAACTTTATCCGGTTTGGTTTTTAAGATATCATGTATCTTTCTAAAACATAATTTTGAGAAAAACACATTTAAAGATTTATCTTACTGCCCTTTTGCAGAGAGTGATGTTTTTAAAATCATTAAAACACTTTATTTCTATTTCGCGTAAAGGAAAAAGAAAAACTATCTTGGAAAGAAAAATGTTCACACTATAAGATTATGAAATAAAAAAATGCCTTATGTATATATATAGACGAAAAACAACATTTTAAAGGTAGAAAGTCAACTTAATTTTGCAGCGTGAATTTTCAAATGTACTTCTGGACACTAAAATTGCAATACCGTGAAAGAAAATAAATATAAAAACGCTTTTATTATAAGTAAACAGTGCGGCTTGAAGACAAAATGATTGAATTTACAAGCATTTTGGGGGGTTTACAGGGGTTGCGAAATTAGTAGAAACTGCTGCCTCCCCCCTGGCAGCTAAAACGGCTCTTACCCGGTTAGGCATGGAATTGAAATAGGCTTGAATGACAGAAGCAGGCAACACATTCCGTACTGCTTCAAATCTATGCCACACTTCATCAACAGTATTTGTTGGAGAGGGTCTCTCAGCAACCCATGACAGCAATCGAATACCATGTGTATCGAGGAAGGTCAGAACACGACGTAAAACATGTGGTCTTGCATTCTTTGATTGGAATATGGCGTTTGGCACGCCTCGAAGATAGGACACAACCACTGAGCTATAGATATCAGAAATGTACCAATCTCCTTTCTAATTACCGTCAATTCAAACTAGAGATGTGCGTGCCGCTTTCTCAATGGTTTTCTAGACCATTACACCAGATGCAGGATCCTTATGCTGATATCGAATGCAAGAAGGTGACGAGTGATCTCCTCAGAGCCAGTGGTTAGCCTGGAGTTGGGAACATGCTATTGTGGACATCGTCACAGTGGGCTTCTGACGGGGCTTTACGGAGTTTTCTTTTAATCCTCTTGGGGAACCTTTGGGGCCATCAATTGAGTTATTTCACAGCCACCTCTCAAGAAGAAACTTGATATGCAGATTAACTAGTATATATATATATATATATAGTGGATGTTTAGTAATCGACAAGGAAGGAGGAAAGGAAATTGAGTTGCTGAACGCAGTGCGGTTAAGGTAAGAATTTGAATTTAGACGCGTGATTATAGAACGGGCTTTAGTTATTGAAATAAATTAAGAAAGTTAGTATTCATAGGATAACTTTAAGTAAATTTAAGCGATTAGGATTTAATGTGCTTATTCCAGTGCTTCTCAGACTTTTGATTCTTGTGACCCAATTTTCAGTCATAATTTCCATCGCGCCCCCCTTTCTTCATACAATAACAATGCATTAAATTCAGTAATACTATGCTTTGATGCTAAAGCTACAATACGACTTTAACCTCTTAAGTCTCACCGACGTATATAAAAGTCTTGGGCAGCCAAAGTATTAATTGGTCCGGACGTATATATACGTCTTTTCGAAGTACGTTCTTTTCTGTGAACTTCTATCCATAGAACTATTCCGAAAGCTTTGGAATGCAAAAAAAAAATTAACTTGACAGTGTTTGCGAAGGATTTACGTGTTTCAGAGGATTTGCTTCTTTATTCCTCTTTTATCCCCCCTCCTCAATACATCTCATACGCACGCCTACATGAAAAAACAGTGGCATTGGGGAGTGAACCGTATAACTTTTAATCTCGGCAGTTAAGGGATTTTAATTATAAACTGTACAAATTATCAAGATAAGTGTTAATTTTTGTATATAATTGTATATATGACAAGCCCACATGGAGTCACTGATAATTATTAAACTTGCTCTTAACTTATTATTGTTCAATTACTTATAAAATACATTGTGAAGTATTGATACATTTATAAGTGTATTATATTAGTACAAATGTGTAGTTTATTTTTTATTATATGCCAGAATGTATTTTGTTTGTTTACTTTCAGCAAATTAATAATTTTTTAAAATAATCTTTTGTTTTCGATTTTTTAATATCCTCACCTTGAGAGTTCATCACGCCCTATGGGGCCGCCCCAGTTTAGAAACCTTTGGCTTATTCAAAATAAGATTTTGAGCTACGATATATCACTCTGGATTTTCTCTCTATAGTAAGCTTGTCTTTGATTATTATATTTGGTAATAATAAATTGGATTTCTCATGGCTAGCTTGGGTCCTCAATCTTTACCCTCTACAGATTTAGGTCGAGTAGATGAAGATATGGCTTCCCTAGGTGGGAGGCTATCACAGGCTTGTGTGATGTTTTCCGATAAGTCCAGGTTTAAAACGTAGTCTGATTCACATCGGACTTTCACTTGGAGAATGCAGGTACCCGTTCCGACCAAAATAACATCATTGAATAGAACCGTTACATAGCTACAGGATTGGATTGTTTGAGGGGAAGGAATTATACAGTCCTCCAGAACAGATCTGCATGTTCAAATTGGAACTGTGACAGGCCAAATTCAAAGGGACACTATTCTTAAACATGTACATTTGTTTAGGGTGCCATGAGCGCAGGATTTATGTTTAGGGATGACAACGCCCGTCCTCACCAAGCTAACGTCATAAACGAATGCCTTCAATCTGAGGATATCAACCGTATGGAATGGATAGCATTCTTATTTGACTTAAATCCATTAGAGTATGTAAAGGACATACTTAATAGATGAGCTGCAACCAATCAACCACCTCCTACATGTGCATTGGAACTTCGGAACACATTGCTTGTTGGATGGAGTTATTTTCCCTAAGATCAGCTCAGTAATTTGATATTCAGCATGCTTAGACGTTGTGTGTGTGTGTGTGTGTGTGTGTGTGTGTGTGTGTGTGTGTGTGTGTGTGTGTGTTGTGTGTGTGTGTGTGTGTGTGTGTGTGTGTGTGTGTACTGACTGTATTTCTTCGCTTATGAGGTATACAATGTATTAACCATCATACTTACCATGTAATATTAAATTTTTGTGAAGGAATTATTTTTTTATAATTGCACCACGCAGCAAAAATAGTATTTTTTATGAATAATATCATACATGCATCGTCTTTTTCTTGTTCTTTATCTTTTGTTTAATAAATGAGCTCTTTATGAATAAATCACGTTTGTTTTGTTTCTGAACCTTCAGTTTGTTGGATCTGGCTTTATCCTTAATTTATGGACATGAGTGCATAAGCATTACTGACTGAGGACAACTTTCGAGCTTTCATTAAAGTGGGGTTCAACCAATTGTACGAACGTCCAATTTTTTCCTTTGTGTTTACAATGAAAATAATCCTGCGAAATATAATGGATAGAAACTCTAAATCCATTATAAATAAAAGTAACTCAACTAAAGATTATTTCGAACATGCTTAGCTCATACACGAATCAAAGAACAATAAACAACTTACTGCCATATTCTATATTTAAATGCATATTCAAAGCTAAAAAAAGTAATGGTCGTATTCTAGCATTAGCAATAAGTATAAAGTAATTTTTAATAAAATAGCTATAAGCTTAAAAATATGAAGAAAAATTAAAATTATAGGAATAACATTAACAATATTTCTGTAATCTATAATGTAATACTTACGGTAGAGGAACTAAAAATTATTGAAGTATATATTTATATATATATAAACAATTCTAAACATAAAATTAAAAAATAGATAAATATTCAAAACAAATCATTCTTTTTGAAACAAATTAGTTTAAAATTTTAATTACAAGAACTGTTTTAGAAATTGAAAATAAATTTATAAAATTAAATGTTTCTAGATAAATGTTAAATTAAATGTTACAACTATAAAGGAAGATTGGTTTT
>BMAV01005891.1:7779-20464 GCA_019973955.1 Trichonephila inaurata madagascariensis
AATGTCCGTTGATGATCGACAAATATCCTGTTGAACTTTTTCTTGCTTGTGTCTTTTTGACAGGGTGAAGTGCATTTTGCGGTACACTTATGGCTTCGTATTTTCTTGATTAAGTTCTTAATGTAGCTATTGAAAATTTTCCTTTCGTTTCATGTTTATTGCTTTTCTAAAATTTACTTTAGCTAACATGATTAATATGCATTATTTCAACAAGTGTTTCCCTTGTTTGATCAGCTTCAATTTCTTTTCAGAGAGACCACAGATGTCCAATTCTTTTTTCATATTCTGCTCATTTACATTTATAAACCATAATCAGTCGTACAACATCACAATTAAAACCACTAAGTTATTCATAGGGGAAAATGAAGCATGTTCAAGAAAATATTTTTGAAAAAAAGTGATCGTGCCGGAAACTCGGTCTAAACAAGTATCCTAAGATTCTAAAAAAACATTTGCCACTCCCAAAAAAGTAGATATGTGATCAATTCATTTTAGCTCCCATTAAGACTGTCATATTAGAGGATTCTCTGTCAAGGTTATTGGTAACAAATAAACAGTTTTCCCAGAATTAACGATTTTTGTATTATATGTTTCAGTAGACTCATAAAAATAAATCTTGGCCAATTAATCCTTCAAAGTGCTCAATATGCTTATCCATGTATCATAAAACTCTTTCACATTGTGAAAAAAGCGCAACAGAATTATATAATTTACAACTTCCCTAAAAAAGGGGATGCAGAGATAACATACCACTAAGTTTGAAAATCAGCAAAAGTAATATTTTAGATTAAAAGAAACGTAATAAAAAATCTCTCATCGTAGGATTACAGCAAAGCAAACAAAATATTTTCTTTTATTTTTGATGACCTTTTTTCACCAGATGATATATATAAATCATATCAATGTAGATCTGTATTTTTTTATTATATCAGAAAGTATTTTGTTTTTTTTCATTCCTGTAAATTAATTTTTTTTAACCTTTTATTTTCGATATGCTCGCGCCCCCCTTGAAGGGATATCGCGCCCCCCTAGGGGGGCGCGCCCCACAGTTTGAGAAACACTGCTATAAAGTGTGCTCGCTAAAGTCCGTTGTCACTCCAATAATTTATGAACAACAAAGGTTTTAATCACAAAGTGGGGTCTAGGAATAGTAAAGTTTCCATACGCTACAAAAAGCATTCCTTGGAGGATGAATTTGGAAATGAGCTCGTATCTAAAAAATAGTTTGAGATACATGAAAAATGTTGGTTACAATGTAGTTTAGCATCATCGATTTTTATTTAAGGTATCCGAATAAGCTCGGAGCCGTGATTTTGCAAAAGCGTATAAATGTATAATATTTATGATATTTTGTGTCACTTATGTTAAAAAATGTATATAAAATTGTTTTAAGAATAGTATTACAATAAAAAATTATTTAAGTACAATATGTTGACAAAAAAGGAACATAGAATGACCCATTTTCAAAATATTCTCCTTTTGTGAAAAATGCTTCTATTATATAATAATAGTTTGCCTGTATATAGCTCAGATCTCTCTACAAAGACTCCATTAGAATTTTTGAAATATATAACTTAGAAGTGGTTTTATTCATATTTTACGACAACAGAGGAGAGAAAATTTAAGAAAAAAACGCCAATAATTATTTCAATTGGTGGTAATTCTGAAAATAATGTGAATTTTTCAAAACTTCTAGTTGAGCCTTTGTAGAGAGATCTGAGCTATATACAGACAAAATATTTTTATATAATAGAAGCATTTTTCACCAAAGGAGAACATTTTGAAAAAGGATTATTCTAATTTAAATTTTTGCCGAAATATTGTATTTAAATCATTTTTTTTTTTGTCAAAATGTCCTTAAAACCATTTTATACATGTATTCTAATCTAAGTGACACTAAATATCATGAAAATTATCCATTTATGCGCTTTTTTAAAATCACGGTTCCGAACGTAGTTGGATACCTTAAAAGAACATCTTTCGCACAAAAATGATACGAATGAAAAGCATAAAATACACATGTGTTTAATCCCGTTGAACAAAATTGCACTTTCCAGAAATGTGACTTATCCATCACTCATGCTCATGTCTTTCAGCAGCAATACACATCTGGACACGGGGTTTTCATTTCCAGCTGCATTTTCTTCAACATGGCACGTGACACGCTTGCGCAAGCATCCGTAATATGATTCCGAAGTTCCTGCAGTGTTGATGGAACGGTTGAATCTTCCTTTGATATATCACTAAAGAAAAAATTCCCACGTGATCAGGTCAGGTGACCATGTAGGTAATTAACCTGCTTCTCTGAGACCTAATATACAACCTCTCTCAAAGACCGACAATTGTTCGCACTGTCACCAGTTACGTCATAATACCATCCATCCAAGTCAACAGATTTGTTTGAATAACCCTATTGCACGGGCAATCATGCTTTTAAATTTTCCCAGCTGCGCATCTCATGTGCGTAAAGCACGACTAGCTTTTTCTCATTGGAGTCGAAATTCGTGTATTGGATCACATTCCTGTAAAGTTTCATGATAATAGCTCGATCTCTTCTAAATGCACATGTTTTTTTTTTTTTTTTTTTTTTTGTGACAGAGTGTATTTAAAGCTTTAGATATAATTATATATTAGTGGTAGTTAACCTGATCCTTTCTGCCAGCTGATGACCATTCCAGATCATGCCTCAAATTTTAAAATGTTGCCTATACGTCACAACACAGAAAAGAAACAAATAATGTTGAAAAATCTGATGAGTTTTCTTCAAAATTTTATTTTCCGTTCAATTAAATGAGTCCACCTTTACAGGTAATAATATTCCATTGATGGGGCATATGTACATTGTTTTCATGAAAACAATACATTACGAGAATAAATATTATTCACAATAAACATCATTGCAAATATAAAATATTTTCTACATTAAATATTGAGCAATCACATAGTGTAAAAAATAGTTTTCCTTTCAATAATATCTTACTTGCGTTACACTGATGGAGAACCATCAATAGTAGATCATGCAACTGTTGCTCATTTAAAGAGATTATAAATGTTTTTTTATGCATTGAATGATGCACATATCATACCTTTGCAGAAAATATCTAAATGTAAATCTCCACTCACCATTAACTATAAAAAATAATCCTAGCTGTAAACAAAAATAATCCAAAGTAAAAATTTATAGAACGTTTTGACAATTTTGCTAAGACAATAGTGAAAATTTTATAACGTTATTTTGGCATTCAGAAGTTTGGCGGGCATCAAAGAGCACATTTTGAATCGATTTGTAGCATTATATGATATTGGTATACAACTTTTTAAAAGTAATAATGAGATTAATCTGTGTCCACAGTTAAAAAATGTAAAGGTTCGAATCCCAGAGAAGGCATGGATGTTTGTAAATTCATAGCGCCTTTCTGGCGTGAGGGTACTTTAAACAGCCATCAAGACGCAAATCCTCTCGTGAGATTAGAGGAAGGGGGTGTGAAAACCCTGACCATCTCCAGGATGTTCTCCCTCAAAATTGGAGTGGAACGAGCCAAATTGTAATATCACCTGTGTGGTGCTCAGAGATACGGCTAACGACAGGTGTACATCAAACAGTTTGCAGCTTTGAACTTCATGAGGCTCGATCTGGCACCGTCAGACAGGTAGCATTAGCAACAACAACAACTATAATCTATTGAACATACAATTGTAGCAAAATCCTGATTTATCATCTATAAAAGATTGCATAGTTCCAGAAGATATTTATATATTCATTAAACACCGTAATGAGCTTAAATTGAATATAGTAAAGTGATTTGAATATATTTTGAAATTGAAGATGTGTGACGAGATGAATACCGCAAATATTGAAGAATTATGACTTGAAAAGAACAATGGTAGAAGTTAGGTATTGATGAAGAAATAGTAAACATAAATTCAACAGTGGTGATTACGAAATCCTTTGATAAAATAAAGAAAATACCTGCCTTATATCCAAAATATGTGGAAAAAGATATACAATTTATTGATACCTTTCCCTACCTCATATTCTGCGGAATCGGAATTTTAACCCCAAGAAATAAAAGGAGTAAATTGATTCTTTTTTTTATGTATTTACTAAATTTTATTGTTTTCCACTTTATTTTTTCTACGCTACAAAAGGGAGTTAAAAAGGGGGTTACTCGGAGGAAAATTTATTTTTAAAAATAGTAAAACTCTAACTTTCCTTCCCTGTAATTGCTATATTTCTCTATCGTGAATTCTCTCATTGGAATTTCAGCAATATTAAATTCCTGAGAAATTCTGTCTTCCCGGATATTCCGCGGAGTAATCACTTAGAACTTTCATTTTGCGTCTTTTGTGTTAATCAGAAATCTTTTAGAAATGAACATTGCGAACATCTTTCTGGTGAATGCATGATAATCGATTCAACCAATATCATTAGATTCCGAAAGGATATTCTTAGCAGCAGTATTTTTCTTGACTCTAGAAATATATTGAGAAGGAACGTGAAATGTTCGTGTGAAACTTTGAAATTGAATGTGAAACTTCTCTAACTTCTAACGATGAAGTTTCTTGCAATCGTACTGAAAATGTTTCACAAGTTTGTTAAATAAGATATATTGATATACTTCATTTGAAAAAAAAAAACCCCTTTTCTTTAATTTTGTCGTAAGTTAAATATATATTCATCTTCCAGCAACTGTACTTTAAAATGAAGAGAAAAACACCTTTAATATTTAAGGTATCCGACTACTTTCGGAACCGTGATTTTAAAAAAGCACATAAATGGATAACTTTCAGGATATTTAATATCACTTAGATTAGACTACATGTATAAAATTGTTTTAAGGACATTTTGACAAAAAAAATTATTTAAATACAATATTGTGGCAAAAAATTAACTTAGAAAAATCTTTTTTCAAAATGTTCTCCTTTTGTGAAAAATGCTTCTATTACAATAATATTTTGCCTGTATATAGGTCAGACCTCTTTACAGGGGTTCAACTATGATTTTTGAAAAATTCACATTATTTTCAGAGTTGCAACCCATTGAAATAATTATCGGCGTTTTTTTCATAAAATTGCTCCCCTCTGTTGTCGTAATATATGGATAAACCCACTTCTAAGTTATATATTTCAAAAATTCTAGTTGAGCCTCTGTAGAGAGATTTGAGCTATATACAGGCAAAATATTATTATAATAGAAGCAATTTTCACCAAAGGAGAACATTTTGAAAAAAATTATTCTTAGTTAATTTTTTGCCAAAATATTGTATTCAAATTATTTTTTTTTGTCAAAATGTCCTTAAAACAATTTTATACATGTATTGTAATCTAAGTGACACTAAATATCATGAAAATTATCCATTTATGCGCTTTTGCAAAATCACGGTTCCGAATGTAGTCGGATACCTTAAAAATTCTCTGTTCCTTTCAAAAGTATTTCTATCACATTTTTCACAAAAGTATACTTTTATTTTATCATTATTAAAATTAATTTAATTTTATCATTATTATATTTTACCAATACTGACAATATAAAGTGAGATTTTATTTACATTATATTTTATATTTTTGAAATTCATTCTGCCCATGGAATATTTTGATTTTTGGTATTATTTCTGAATGTTAATACCAAAATAAAAATAAAAAATTCTGAATATAGGAACTAATAAACTAATTCTAATCTCTATTTGTAGTTGACTAATTGAAATTGCAAAAGGAATAGAAGTTTAAAAAAGATGAGTGAGTAAAGGTAACACAGACACACACAAAATTTATGAACTAAAGGGAAAAAATAATATATATATATATATATATATATATATATATATATATATTAATATCCTTTAATGTATTTTAAATTATAAACTCTTTATTTTTCAAAAAAAAAGTAAGAAAAGATTCTGTCAGTATGTAAGTATATATGACGAAGTGAAGCGAAAGATGGAAAAGGTCATATGCAGTCTATAACAAAAAAAAATCGGTTCTCGAAGAAGGAGTGATTCAATTTTAATGGAATTTCTTATGCAAAGACATTTAAACAGAACATGCAAATGATTGAAATTTGGTGTTTAGTGACTGAATTGCGGGAGCTCCTGCGCATCGGAAGAGCGCATTCATCAAATGCTTATATAAAAAAGAGTTTCTCAATTTCATGGTCAAAAATTTTATGTTGCGTTTTGACTACGATATCTTACATCCATCGGCTGTAAAAATTACTCACAGAAGGATTCGTACACGTTAAGAGCAGATGTCTGTGTTTGAATGTTGCCATTCGATTAAATTAAAATAACTCGTTGGACAAATGGAAGAATTGCTCGAACTCTGAGTCGAAGTCATGCAGCCATTAGACGTTGCTGGCAAGTATATGTCAACAATGGCAAATATCTGCGTCAGAATGGCAGCGGTCGACCTAGGGGAACAACGGAGCGAGAAGACAGAGTGATTCGTCATTATCAATATTTCGTCGGACTTTCCGTATCAGAGATTTGTCGTTATCAACTATCCACAGTGTGCCCTGCACACATCTGTCCAACATGACCCCCCACCACCACCACCACAGACGACTGAAAAAGCGGAATTTACACTCTCGATGACTGCTACGTCGCTTCCCTCTTACAACTGCACACCTTCAAGTCCGATTGCAGTGGTGTCGGGCTCGATCAACGTGGAACAGCGCTGACTGGGGACGTATAGCCTTTAGTGAAAAGTCTCGTTTCCAACTGTGTTCTGGCGACGCCCACAGACGTCACAAGCCAACAACAAATCGTTATGGTCTGAGGTGCTAACTCTTTTGAATGCCGGACCTCTTTTGTAGTCATTTCTGGCACACTGGCAGCACCGCGGTACGTTGACGTCATCCTATGACCGGTTATGTTACGTTCTTTTTTGTGACACCCAGGACTTACTTCTCAACATGATAATCCCTGGCCGCACATGGAAAGTATTACTATGAATTGACTTCATATTTGACCTACACTTCTTTTCCCAGCTAGTATGCCTGATATCTCTCCATAGAACACATTTGCGAAGTGTATGAATGCCTAGTGGATCCACATCTAGAGCACGATAATTGACCACTGCAGGAAGTTTGTGTATGTCCGAGCCTCTGAGACACGTGAAGCAGCGTAGAGGATTCAGAATACATGGTAGTATTTTAAAAAGTTAAGGTATCCAGATTTACAGGTTGATGGTAATTTCGGACTATTGAAAGTTAATATTAAATGCGTCATTGGAAAAAGTGCCGAGTCCTTATTAATTTTAATTCTTCTGACCTGAATAACACCCAGGTCAGAAAGTCCTTCCAAGATTTCTATTTCGGAGGCACACAAAAGGTTTGGTTCAGACATGATACCCAGACAGGAAATTAATAATCTGTGATGACTTACAACAGTGCTTCTCAAACTTTCAATACTGGCGACCCAATTTTCAATCATAATTATTATCGCCCCCCCCCTATTACAACAATACTGTATTTACTGCAATAAAAATGCACATTGAGGCTAAAACTACAATGCGGTCTTATTTATAAACTGTATAACTATTAAATTTTGTATATGTTATTTTTAAGTAATATATATTTTAAGAAAATTATATATATATATATACTTAAAATATATATAACTTATACTTATTATTATGTTATTTTTCTTTCCCTAATTTTTAAATTGGAACAAATCGCAAAATGATATATTTAATTAAAGATTTATTTCCTTCAGCATCCATTTCTAAAAGTACAAATGTCATTAGCAAAATAGTTGTCTAGTTTATGTTGCTCTCTATCATATCCTTCACATCTGGCATTATCGGGAATATTTGCGTGAGTCTGGGCAACCTATTGGACGTCTGCTCAAAACATGTAAAAATGCTTTTCCTCGTACAATTCCAATCAGTTTTGGTCGACTCGATACTTCTATAGCTACCGAATCTAGCTTGAATGTACATTTTATAACTTGCACGTTAATTGTAATTCACGATAATTAAGTATTTACGGCAGTAGATTAAAACAAAATCATGCATGCATTTTTAAGTCGTAAGCGAACATTCGAAGATAATAAAGGATCAACAAGTATACAGACGAGCATGGTTCCGAAAATTAAATCAAGGAAATATTCTCAAAAGTACTTAAATTTTGGATTTACCACTACTGAAGTAAATGATTGAAAAAACGCCTGTACTCGCTATATGTTAAAACTTACAAATCTGAAGAACAACATGTGAAAGTTGTTTTTAAAATCATGTAGCCATGTTGGCACAGAATTTTAAAAAATATTTTCTTGATGAGAACTTGGTAGAAAGTTACGAGTGGATTAGGGATTAATTTCAAAATACTCCAGAGGGCTCTCAACTGCCGAAGAAGAAATCTTCATAGATTTCACATCCAGTGAAAAATTAAAAGGCAATTTTGCAATAAATCAATCTTTGAATTTTGAGTAGGGTAGATGACGAATTTTCTTCACTGAAAACAAAAGCACTTCGTATACTATTACCATTTTCAACCTCCTACCTTTGTGAAACCAAATTTTCTGCGATGGCTGCTTTGAAGACAAAATGTAGATTTCAGCTAAATATAGGAAAATAACTCAGAGTGTAAATTTCTAATATGAAACCTTCTTTGGAAAAGCTTTGCTCTACAAGACAAGCCCATGGAAGTCACTAAAAATTATTAAACTTGTTCTGGGCCGTGGGTAGCCTAGTGGTTAGAGCACCGGACTCCGGACCGGAAGGCCTGGGTACGATTCCCGTACCGCCAAATACCCTCCGAGTACACGCGGAGTACGTGCTCGTTAAATCAGTGGGTCCGAAAGTCTCGTGGGCTGAATCACACGAGTGCAGGGAACTGGAGAAAATTTCCCTCCAATTCAGTTCCATGCCTAAATTGTGGAGGTGGAGATCGGTGGTGTCTCCATCTATCGTTCCTTCGGGAATTTCTCCGAGCTAAATCGTACTGTCTCCTGCATGGGGCTCAAGGTTAAGGCCTAACGACAGGCGTACTTCTAGCCCATTGCCACGATGAATTTCGTGGGCCTCGATCTGACTATGTCAGACAGGTGGTATGATCAACAACAAACTTGTTCTGAATTTAATATTAAGACATTACAAAAACGTAAATTGATTTTTTAAGATGAATGCTAAAATTGTAAATAGTTTTAAAAGAACTTAATTTTAAACCTTAAGGAATTAGCATTTAGAATTAATGTTAAATAATGAAAAAGAATATAAAATTCCTATAAAGAATAATTATGTTACTTTTTAATATTTAAAGCGAGACTTCAAAATGTTTTAACCCGGGAGCAGGCGCGCACTCGATACTAACACTAATGGTACTGCGGGGGGACTCAGTCATCCCAATCATTTGCTTATAATTATTTTTACTGTACACAATAAAAATCGTAATTCCAGTGAATAATTTAAGTAAGAGAAAGTATACTAACCGGCTTTCAAGGACTTTTCACTTTTTCTTTCATAATTTGAGAAAAAATCGAATAAAACTGAACTAAAATGATTCAAAAGTGCAAGACTTTAATAAAGGACAAAAATCAGAGTCACGAAAATTACCAGAATGTAATTTGCTGGCAAAGCTGTCATATTTTGTTCAAGTTATTGCAGTTTTACTGTGCTTTCATGATCGAGTGAGTGAATTTTCACGTCGCAATGTTCAACTACACGAGGGCGTTTGTTGTTAGACCACGTAATTTTGAACCATGGTCAAGTGACGAGAACAACACTTAAGCTGGCCTCTTTTAACTGCCAAACCATTCCAATGAGAGGACGTTTGAGCTCTCGACAGATTTAACGTGCATCTCTACCCTACATGGCAGGTCTTTAGTGGTACTGGGCTCGAACTCGTGACACCTTTGGTGATCAACAAATTGCAAGTTGAACTTTTTCTTTCTTATGTCTTTTTTGACAAGGTGAACTGAACCTTGTGATACACTTATGGCTTCATATTTTAGATGATGGAGTTTTTTAGGAATCATTTAAAAATTTTCCTTTTGTTTCATGTTCATCGCGTCTCTCAATCATGAATAATATGCATTCTTTCTGCAGGTTCTTCCTTTGCTTGATCAGTTTCGACTTCCTTCAATAGAGATCCCAGATGCTCCGCGCCACCGCTGCCGGGTTAAAAGTGTAATCAGAATAAAAATATGGATGTTCTAAAAAGAATTATGACGTTTTTCACTGTGCTTTATATGTTTGAGAATACCCTTAAAAATAAATCTTGGCCAAATAATCCTTCAAATTAATCCTTTTTGAAATATCATAAAAACTCTTTATAATTTACAATTTCTCTAAGCTAAAAACAAATACATAAAAAATGGGACGGAACTAATATAGAACTACCCATACCAGTAAATTGGAAGGTAAATCAAATGATCAGCAATATTATGCTGCCTGGCTGAAAAGTGAATCAAGTCTTCCTTTTCTTTCTACAGCTAATGTACAGTATTTCAATAATACTAACGGTGATGAATTTTTTATCTTCCTAGATATTTTCTCAGGGTCTGGGTTCGTTTTTTCTTTTAAAGAATGAGATTTTAGGTTTAAAAAGAAAACGTAATAAAAAAATCTCTCATCGAGGGACTACAGCAAATTAAACAAAATATTTTTTTTAATTTGGTTTTGGGATCAAAGATAGCTATTTGATGACTTAATATCGCCAGATGATATATATAAATTATATCAGTGTAAATGCGTATTTTTTTATTATGAAAGAAAGTATTTTGTTTCACTTCATTCCAGTTATTTTTTTTAAAAAAATATTTTTATTTTCGATATGCTCGCACCTTCCTTGTAGGGTTATAGCGGCTCCCGGGGGGGGACCCCACACTTTAAGAAACGCTGACTTACAATCAAAGGACTATCTAAGGACGTCTTGGCCTATAAAAAAATATTTAGCCTGTAAAGCAGAAGTAGTTTCTATGAGTAAGTCACCGGATCGTAATTTCTGACGGACTTCGGTTTTGCCGCATATTCCTTGAATAGTTCTGTGAATTGCAAACGGAAATTTTTGAGACATTTAATGGTTAGGAAAATATAAAATTAAAAAGCGATAACGAAAAGAAATCTTACCAATGCTTAAGTTGGGTAAGATAAAGCCTTTACCCACGCACAGCATATTTAGATCCATAAACGTGAAGGGCACTTCATCCTGGCATCCCCCCACACACGGAATCCAATAAAGGAGGCAGTGTGCTGTTCAATTGGTAAAACCAGGCATGGCGCTTACCTGGAGTACACCCAGGATATAGCACTGCAGCATCAGGGTGAGCATCCGATGGGTAAACCTGACACCCGTTATCTGCAGTACTAGCCCTACATCAATGTCTCTCGGGGGACACCGAAGAGACTTATCACCAGCCGATTGGGAGGAGTGGGTTCAATCTTACCTCCCGTCTACAGTGAAGCGTGAGCCAAAAAAATCACGCAAAATGTATCCCCAGGACACCATTTTCCTCCTTACGGTATGCCGCACACGGCAAACATGCGGGTTGGCAAATCAAGGGTGTTTGCTAAAGACAAATAAACAATACAAAAATCGAAATAATAGGAAAAAATTTAGTAAAAATTAAACTAATTTAATACAATATAAAATGAAAACCAAAATATGTTATTAATAATGGATAAGTAATCTAAGTAAAACAAATTAATCTGTAATTTTAAACACCTATATTTAGTATTTTTTTTAACAGTGGTTCAGACAGGAAAAGAAAAATAGGAGGAAATGAACTAAAAGAAAGAGGGTCGAAAATAGAAAAGGATCACTTGAGTACCCCGGGGGTGTGAGATCCGTGTTTACCAAAGACATTAATCCCTTTGAGAAAAGGAAAAGATAACCAGGACACCTCTGGACACTGTGATACCTGTACTTTTCTAAAGATGAGCCCCTTGAGGGGTATAAGGTTTTTGAAAAGAAAGTTATTGATATTACATCTGATTCAAATGAGATAAAAATTTTCAAAATTACTGTTGTATTATAATAACAGGTTATCGCATAAGCAATATTTAATGCCATTAAATGACTAGATGGAAAATGCCATTGTTAGAGTTGAGTTTGAAATTAAGAACAAGATTTCAGTTGTTTTTTTACATCAACAACGATTTAATCTTCATTTAAAACATGCCTACAAGAAAATAATGTGATTGCAAATGTGGAAAAAAGGAATAAGTCAAATTATTTAAAGGATAATATTAGTGGATAAAGGTAGGGTAATATATTGGTAAATATGGGCACTGAGGTAATATGGGCCCATTTAAAGGAAACCTAAATTACTCGTCAAGGTTTTGAGTTGGTGTATTCGTACTGCGGCGTTGGTAATGCTCAAGCGTCATGGCGACACTAAGAGCATTTTCACACAGTCCACACACTTATTGAGAAAAAGTGAGTGAATATTTGCCTCACACTGTTCACCTACTCGAGGGCTTTTGGAGACGGACCTCGTAATTTCGAACCATCGTCAAGTGAAGTCACTCTGAGCTGGCATCCCTCTCTTCTAACTACCACACCCCACCAACGGGAGGACGTTTGAACTCTCGACAGATTCAAAGAGCATCGCTCCCCTACAGGGCGGGTCTTCAGCGGTACTAGGCTCGAACTCATGGCACACCGGCCACGAGTGCGTGACCTTGACAACTAGGCTACCACGGTCACGTTATTGAGGGAAAAAAAGACATAAGTAAATTCTTCTCT
>BMAV01005891.1:68104-88520 GCA_019973955.1 Trichonephila inaurata madagascariensis
TTTTTTTCAACAATGTAACAAATATAATGATATATAATAAATGAATGTTAACAAATATCTTAGTTAATGATGAATATCTCAATGAAAATTTGTTAATTAAAAAAACTGATATTTAAAATTTATTTGATGTTATATATGAAGATTACAATTAACTTTTAAGAGTCTTTATGCAAAAATAACAGAATTTAATATGTGTACACATAATTCAATTAAAATACAAACCAAAAAGATTAAGAGAGTAATAATATAATGTATTTAAAATTAACATGAATTTCAGAAAGCAAACTAAAAATTCTGGAGTAAGTTTCTTTTTTAATCAAATAGGCGTAGAATGATCTTTACGTAAATCTACACAAAAGGCCTTATTTTAAATTTACTAAACATTTTTTCCTCTAAAAAATAAGTTAGAAAATCGACTAAAAATCTAGAATTAAAAGCACACAAGAAATATTCTTACAAGAAAACCGTTAAATGATTTTATTAGTCCAAATTCACGAAATAAAAAAACAAGCATTAAGTAATCAATAACTATTAAACACTACTGTAAATTTGTCACAATAAGCAATGCGAACAGTCCACAAACATTATGCACAAGAATGCAATGATATCAAATTAAATGTTACAAAGGTTACAGATTAAATGTTACAAATATTACAAATTATTTCCCATACATGCTTTTAGATTTGAGAATATGAAAATGATGTATTTACCAACAGGCTATTCAAGAAAGCATGTTTGGAATTTGATAACACATTAAAGTTTCTAAACAGTTCCAGAGAGTATATTGTTATTAAATTTTGCCCTTTAAAATTAAGAGGTTTTAAATATCGGAAAACTTAAGTTTCTGTTTGCTGTGAGTAAGCAGATGTTGTTTCAAATTACTTTTTGCAGAGAAAGATCTAAAGCATACATCACAAACGTGAGGCTTTTCCTTGGTATGAATACGCAAATGTCTTTTAAAAGAATCCCAACGTGAGAAAGCTCTGTTACATATTTCACAAATATGACGCTTTTCCCTGGTGTGAATAAGCATATGTCTGTTCAAATCACGACTATGTGAGAAAGTTTTACTGCATATTTCACAATTATAAGGCTTTTCTTTGGAATGAATGTACAAATGTTTTTTAAAATTACAATTCTGTGAGAAAGATTTGTTGCATATTTCACAAACATGAGGTTTTTCGTTGGTATGAATTTGCAAATGTTGTTTTAAATGATTACTGTTTGTGAAAACTTTGTTGCATATTTCACAAACATGAGGCTTTTTGTAGTTATGAATAAGCAAATGTTTTTTTAAATGACAAACATCAAAAAATCCTCTATTGCATACTGCACAAATGTAAGACTTTTCTTTGTGCAGAATAGTTTGATGGGATGTTAAATCAGTAAACCGAGAGAAGACCATTCTGCATATTTCGCAAACATGAGGCGTTTCTTTTGCATGCCTTTGTAAATCATGATTTAAGTTGTCATTTTCAGCAAGAGACATCTTCCTATGATTACAAAATAGAAATTTGTTTTTATATACAGTGATATTGATAGGGTTATTTTTATTCTTTTTACGAATAAAGTTTAATGTTTACACACTTTTGAATGTGTAAATTCCTTTAATGCAATACTGAAACTAGAATCAGATTTTTTTCTTTTTTTGATCAGTTATGCTCAACCTGAAATCCATTTGTAGTACATGTCATAAGATCAAATGAATTATGGAATTAGAATATGCTTTCCTTTTCTGGTTTCTGCACACATATGGTAACCTTTAAAATAGCTCCTAGAAATAAAAAGTATCAAAATATAAATTATATGAAATGAAAATTTTCAAAATTGTAAAATAGAACATCAGAATTAATGTTAGCCTATTGCAAGAATTAAAAAAAAAATTCACTGAACTTAATCAGGGTGATTGCGTAAATTTTTGGGGGACTCTTCAAAGGGAATATGGTACTTGTTTTTTGTGTTAATCCATAAGCATGAAGTCAGTGAAAAAATGTACTCACTGCCTAAATTTAACTCTGTGGGTTGATTGTTTTGTAATGTGGTCATTTAAGTACAATATGAAATATGTTGTTGATAAGGCACACATTTTGAAAGTTTAGATATTATAGACTGATCACCTGATCAGTACATCTGCTCATGCACTTCAGCGCTCAAGGTCACGTATACTGAGATGGGCACAGTAGGTCTTGGTCCTCTTGGGCTGTCGCACCACTGAGTTTAGTTTTATCATTAAGCTTTCAGCGATACACTAAATTGCATAGTTTTAATATTCTTTCACTATGCATGAATTCAAATGATGAATGTTTAAGGGACTATTTTAAATAACAGAAATCTCAAAAATTTGAATCATTATAAAATGTTAAGGACAATTGTATTAGAAAATTTACATTTAGTTCCATATGTGTAATTCCAACAAATAATTGTAATCCATGTTCAATGATAAAAGTAGGTTCTAAACTAATGCATCTATTTCCATTTTTGAAGATCTGTTTCTGGGTGGCATCCTCTATAACTTTATACAAATGGGTCCTCTAACTCCACTGAAATATTTTGGGCCACTTACGAATGATACTGTAAAAACATAACTTTGGATTATCCAAATTTAAGTTTCGATAGAATTCAATCCAATGAATAAATTTCATGAACTTCATTCGAAATTAAAATGCAGTTACAAGGATGATATTTAAGGCACCCCATTGTGATCTTTTCTTTCTTACTTTTATTGGAAAATAAATCGGTGAAAAAAAAGCCGAAGACAGAGAAATTGTTTATACATATGTATATATATCTTAAGTGTTTTCCATAGAATTAATTAACATATTTATTTACTGTAGATAAATTTTTAAATATATAAACCTTATCTCTAATACTTTGTATCACTGTGATTAATACAATCTTTTGACTTGGATGTTTGTATATTACATGCAGCCTTTATTATTGAGGATCCTATGGATTAAGATAGTGTAGAAGAACTTGTACATTTTTGTGTAATTACATCTCTTCTGTTGTAAATTGAAAAATTATTTTTTATTTGTATTCTCAATTATTTTATTATTATCTTTCACTTTCTGGTACCATTTTCTTAATTTTTCTCAAACCAAGTTGTTTTACCCTCTTAATTATTATATATGTTAAAAATGTCTCATTTTTTATGTATAACTTTTCTTTTTTAAATTCTAAAATTTCAACATCCTGTTTTTTTTTCTTATACCTTATAGCAGTGCTTCTCAAAGTTTCAACATTTGTGACTCAATTTTCAATCATAATTTTCATCCAACCCCATGCCCCTTCTCCACACAACAACAATGTATTGATTGCATTGATAAGGTACTTTGATGTTAAAGTTACACTACGATTTTAATTATAAACTGTACAAATCATCAAGGTAAGTATTAAATCTTATATATGTCAAGCACATGGGAGTCACTTGTCATTTTCAAACTTGTTCTTAATTTAGTATTGATAATCTAATAATCAAATACATTGAGCAGTTCCGATTCATTTTTTGTATATTACATCAGTGTTTATGACTTTTCGATATGCTTGTGCGTGCCCCACGTAAGGTTATCATGTTCCCCTCTAGGTAGGTGCCCCCACAATTTGAGAAATACTACCTTAGAGCTGGCACAGTAGTTACTGCCACATGGGCAATATCTTTTTGTTTCTATTTCATTTAGTTGTTTTAGAGGATGGTTTTCTGAAAAAGTATACATTTTATTATGAATTTGAAAAAAAACTAACAAAGTGTACTAATTTTCAGCAATTAATTCACTGTTTTGACATATCATAAAAATCTAAAATCAAAAAATTTTCAAGTCAGTTGGAATTTTTCAATTTCGTAATTGATTAGTTTTGCTTTAAAAAGAATTTTTTTTTAGAAAAAAAAATATATATATTTAAGTTGCAGCTTTATTAACAAATTGACAATGCTGACTCGATGTATTACATAACTTGTTATTGATAAAAGAAAGTTCTCAGCAGTTTTATCTTTATTTTTTCTTTGAAATTAATGTGAAAATATCTTTTTAAATAATGACATTAAGAGAAAGATTTATTGCAAATTTCACAAGAGTCTTTTCCTCAAAATGAAAAAGTAAATGCTTTTCACAGTACTACTTTCAGAAAATGCCTTTTTTCATATTTCACAAACATTAGGATTTTCCTACGTATGAGTAAGCATATGTTTGTTTAAAAGACCACTCTCTAACAGAAAGCTTATGAGACTTTGCAAACATGAGACTTTTCTTAGATATGAATTTTTAAATGCTTACTTTGAGAAAAGGCTTTCTTGCATATTTCACAAAAGTGAGGATTTTCCTTCGTATGAATATGCATATGTCTCTTCAAATCATTTTATCATCTAAGTTTTATTTTTTGTACCAATACATGAACATAATTACCAAACTCATAAAATGCACCATTTCAATATCCTACTCTTAATTTTATCAATGTAAATATTAACATTCAAAACAAATGTACTATTATATTCATGAGGCACAAGTAACCACACAAAAAAAAAAAAAGATTGACATAAAACATGAGTAATTTCAATATATTGTTTTCTGAATGAAAAAAAATTACATTCAAATCAAAAGTTTTTTTAATGCAGCACTTTAATTTTAAGAGTCAGAAAAACAGGTGCTGAAGTTCTTGTAACAATATTCAAAAAATAAAAAATTATTAAGTACATTACATTTTAAAATATTTCCATAAAGATTTCTTTACTATTCAATATTATTTAATTAATTAATTGCAAATCAGAAAAAAATATTTTATAGTTAATTCTTTAAGACTATAGCTCTTTTAATGTTGTTCTTTATTAAAATGAGCTTATAATGTAGATTAAACTAGTTGTGCATAAAAATAATGTTCATCTACTGTTAAAAGAGCATATCATTAATCCCAAAATTTAGTCCAGAAGGATTATACAGAGGGCTCTGTTCTTTTAAGCAACATATTCTGCATTGTTTGCCTTTAAAAACCCAGTACCTCACTCTGTAGGTAATTTTCCTTACACTTAATCAGCAGAAGGGAGGGGGAACAGCTTTCTTTTACTGTCCTACTAGCAACACTGAAATCCTTCATCTTTTACCTGAGGCATAGCTAGGTATCCAAAGGCACCGATGCAAGAAAAAAAAAAACAAAGACCCTATCTTGATTGGATTCTATCATGTAAAAATATATGAATATTTAAAATATACAAAGTTATAATTTTTATTTACTATCTTCTCTTTCTTGGTATTGTTTTCTGCTTAAATGTACCATAGGGTTTCTTCTTTTTTATCCATAATTTTAGTATTATAATTTATCCAATACAATTCATATGTGCTCGAGTACTTACTGACATTAAAAGGAAGCAGAAATGTAATGCTACACTACAAAACATCCTTGAGGAATCCCTAACTATTTATTTACGAGTATTGAACTCACATCCACCAGAGAGCTTAGAACTACAAAATGGTCCACCCAGATTGACAGCATATGATACAAAAAATATGCATGAACAAGAAAATATAATATTATTATAATTCTTTTTTTTTAAAAAAAAAAAAACCTCTGTGCAAAAGAACAAAATGGATAAAATTACATCAGTGTATTGCAGATATGAGAAGATTGCAAAAAATTGAAACAGGAAACTAGCTTATTGTGAATCATAATGTTGTTAAAAATAGAATGTAAATAGGAAGGAATTGCTTTTAGTCAGGTTTTTAAAATGTAATACTAAGTATGGTAAGATCTTTCATGGAACTTGAAGTTTATTTTCAAGTAACAGTTTATAGAAAAATGATAAAATTGAATATAACAAATTTTTTAATAAGCAAAATTCACAACACTGAAAAGAATTTAAGGGAATTTCCTACAAAATCAAAATTATTTTCAACTGAATTGCAATGATTATAGTTATATTGCAACCTTTTATATTCATATTTTAAATTTGGGAGAAATTATCGCAAATTCAGCTAGCTTGGTAGTCAGGGTGTGAGGGCCCTGGTGATCATTGGTAGCAACACCACTGTCTTGTACCATTGATCTGCATATATTCTGAATGTGAAGTAGATAGACATTCAAAGAAATGATTTTTTCACCTTTTCTCCATAAAAAAAGTAATATGCGGGAGCAAATTGATAACCTGCTTTGTCTTGTGTTTCCCTAAAGGCATTTAATTACAGAAATTTGTAACAACCTGGAGAACATTCGAGTGAATTCCCACATCTATTTCCAAGCAAACACACGATTGCTTGTTACCCTTTCAAGGTTATATACTAACTTCTTAATCTAATTTATAGATATTTCAGAGCAGCAGTAGCCAAACTTTTTGACCTCACGGAGAAGTAATTTCATAATTTAAATTCTGCGGACCACTAATAGGTTTTTTTTAAGTGTTAAATTATTGTTATGAATTGAATTGTGTTTCAATACATCTTAAAACATAACTTAACGTGATGAGTAAGTATATTCGACATTGTTCTAGGGAACAGCGAAATTTTCTCGTGGACCACAACTTTGGCGACCTCTGCTTCAGAGCAATCAATTAATGTCATGTAGAACAATGCTTTCTTCTTAAAAATATAAAGGAAGAAAAAAGAAAATATTCCAGAAGCACTAAGTTTAAGAAACAAGTTAAAAAATACATGTCCCTCTTTTTTAAACAAATACTTTTAGGTCCTTTTTTACAAAACATTTTAGTCTTGCACAACTTAAACTGATAACACTTTTTATAACACTAACACAACTAACAACATTCAAAATAATTGAGAAATATTGCATCTTTTATGAACAAAAACAAAACTTAAACTATAAATCAAATAATCAGTTTTTTCCTTCTTAGACATAGTATTCTAAATTTAAATTGTTTTCAATGTGGCCTTCGTTCCATGCAGTATTATATCAGCTGCAATGTTCAGTAGAAGCAAATTTGGGTGTGTGTGATTTGAATGTAATAAAACACAAATAAAATCATACCTTTAAATTGCAGTCACAAAACATGAGCTTTTTCTACTTTTGGTTAAAGTGAGCAGAGATTAATACTAATCTACCTTTACATTGCATTACATTTGATACTGTTATAAAAAAAAACAGACATTGTAATTTTTTTTATTTGTTCTCATGTAACAATAAGTCCAATAAATAAATGTAATTTTATATTTTCCTAATTTGTTTTATTACCAAGCAATGATTTCAAGTATTTTGTAGATTATATTCTCATGCTCTTTATTAAGGCTTAAAATGTCTTTGTCAGAAAAGTAAGTTTAAACCTTTGGTGGCATTGATTAATTAATTTAACAAAGGATATACTGAAATCTATTCTAATTCAGAAAAGGCTATGGTGTTTAAATCCTTTAAGAGCTGATCAGTAGCATACATGGACGACTTTCATTGGAGAAGTTATATTTTTTAAAAAACGTAGACCAATGCACATAGCATATTTATGCTAAGAAAGCATCTTTATGTCAACATAAGTATCTTTACACTGAAAACTAAAAGTCTGCTTATTAATGTGAGAGATTTGTACCCCCAAACTTTACCTTTACTTATGCCACTGGACTAGAAAATAAGCAGAAAAAAAAAAAGAAGAAGAGTATTATTTTACTATAATTAATCCCTACAGTTAGAATATCATATTATTTATTTCTTTGTAGTAATATTATTTTCATAAGATATGCTATTGCATAAAACACTTTTCCAAATTGTTCATATAATTGATTTTACACATACCACCTGTAATTCCTTTTAAATGATATACAGGTACACATCTTTGACTGAATTATTTTAACCAAATAAAAAAAAAATCTGCCTTTACAAAAAAAAAAACTTACAAACGGAGCCCTAAGAAAAAATAGCTTTTCAATACATTGAATTTTTTACTCTTCTTTTTCTCTTTATTATTACAATTTAACATTGTTATATTGGCTCAAAATAGTCATGAATCAAATGAATTCTTGATAGGAAAATTTTGGAGTGTTTCAGACCACCCTCTACAAAGCCCTTAGATACATGTGACATTTGAAGAAATCTCAATTTAATTACATATTTTTTCAAAACCATTTAAATAAAAAATAAGTATACAGTCCATTCATTTATTTCCTTTCGAGATTGATTTATTTTAATGCATAGTTTTGAAAAATATGCAGAATTTTTAGTACTATTCTGCAAGTATAAGCAACTTTACATCGCATGCCTTCTTCACAGAAATTGCTCTTTTTCAATTAAAAATGCCATATTTCTTTTTCAAACCTAAAATATGATACATAAGTATGCAATAATACTTGCCTTATTTTATTACTCTAATACCTCAATTTGAGAAATTTCATTTATTTATTAAAAAATAATCTGGATAATTTAGGTTACCAATTTACATTCATTCCAATTTCTCAAAGGGAATAAGAAAGATTTTAAAAAAGAAAAATTTACAGGCTAGAATTAACTCTTGAAATTTCTTAAACTTAATTCCTTGAAAAAACTACCACTATTTGAAACAATGTATCATTATCAAAGCCACAAAAAATAAATGAATAATACTATTATCAAATTATACATTTTATATTAATGAAGATTTAACTTAGAACTCAATATTGTGTGAATTGCACTTTATTACACTTAATACAGAATACAATACAAATGTGCAAAAACATCCTATTTACCATTTTTTTTTTTTTTTTCTTTAGCTGAATAAATAGTTAAAATTTCTTATACAGAGATTAAATACCTGTTATTTTTTGAGTGAACACCTTTTAAATGCATCAATTTGTAAATTTTTCATACACATTTAAGATTTAAAGAAATATATTACATTAACTACTTGTAAGAACACATAACATAAATGTTACACACCTGATAATCACTAAGGAGCCCATATATGAGTTCACTAGCTTTTCTGAGAGTATAATTTGTCAATAGGTTACATCTTTAACATATGCATCATTCCCATTGGAATTCAATAAGAGTGTAATATCAGCAACCACACAAAAAAAAGATACAACAGAGAGTGGTGATTAAAATAGCGAGAACTTTTCCTTTTAGAATAGCGGTCTATGGGTCCTGTAAAAAGAAGCATATTATATCAAAACAATATAATATTTTAAACACATTTTGTTAACACAGAGGCACTTCTGTGACTAAATATATATTTTTAAAATTTATTGAAATTAAAAACATTATGTATATTCTAAAGAATATTAACCTCTCTGTATTTGATTATTTATATAAACTGTGAATGAACTATTTCATCAATGACATGCAATGTTATTCTGTATAATTAAACATTGAAATGTTTCTTTATTTTATATAATGGTCAATTGACCAGCACATAAAAGGATTAAAGTGAAGATTAATGGGAGCCCTTGGCGATGTAAATTTCTTTTTGGCAACCTACTTCAGGGAGCGATAGGTGTTTCTGGCGACCAGATTCGATAGCCAAGCTATATATGACACCTAGATAAAAATCGCCAAATCCAAAGTGCCCCTTCTCCTATAAACTACACTTTAACCAACTCTAGTGATGAGATTTTAATCAATTCCTATTTCTGCTTTTTTAAATTGATAAAACATATTAGCCCTTAAATATTTAACATATTTTTCACATAACATGCATTTAAGTTATGTTTAAAATAAAAACACACAATTATAATAAAATGAAACTTTTGGAACTAACTCCTCTTCTTTGACCTCCCATGAACTTATATCAATTCTTATAATTAGCCGAGTGAACAGAATACATTTAATGACGATGTTTTCTGAGTAAGAAAATATATCAACAAAAATCACAGATCATGGTGTACTGTTACAGTTAATATCTTTATTTGAGATTAGGAGCAACAAAGGCTATTATCCCTCATTGTGTATTAAATGTGAACAAAATAGGAAACAGAAATGTGTGTTTACATACAGTGAAGTTGGAAGTCGTTAAATACAGAGCACTTTTTTAGAAGAGAAGAGGGGAAGGAAACAAGGGGATGACATTCTGCAGGTTAGAAAGCCAAGCGATTTTCTCGCCAATATCGGCGCTTGCTTTGAATACGATGCCAAACATTTCATTTACTCCGTAAATGTGGATCTATTTGCATGGTATAATCTGGCTTCTATTCATAGCATATTGGATGATTCGAAAGCATATTGGATAAATAAAAATATATATACAGTGGGCCACAAAAGTGTTCATACACTTGCATTTTCTTATAAAATTTAATGTTTTCGACTAATAAAAATTAATATATTGTAACTGTAATTTTTTTTTATGGTATCTGCAACTTATTCTTAATGGAATAACATAATTAATTTTTTAAAAATAGTATAAATATTTTTTTTAAAATTAATTATCAAAAAGCTACTAAAAAATTACGCCACAAGTCTTTGTACACTTAACAAAAATCTCAACTAAGCTTTAAATATTGTATTTCCTTCTTAATTTAGTACTTAGTAGGATAGCTTTTAGTGTCCATAACAACTTTTAAGCGTCTTGATATAGATTTAATCAGTTTTTTGTAATTTCTGCATCGATTTTCCACAATTCTACTGTGATTATTGTTTTTACTTAACATTTTGTGTTTATTTGTCATGCTTTCTTTTTTTTTACATCAGAATCTCACTAAATATGTTCTACTAGGCTAAATAAAGTGATTGAGGAGGTGTTTTCATAATTTGGGGACAATTATAGAGACACCAGTGGCGTACAATGAGAGCAGTGCACTTAGCGTCATTACCCTGTTAAAAAATTAAGTAGTCTCTAATATCCAAATTTCCAGGCGGATAATTTAAAATTTCTCTTTAAAATAATTAAATAGAGTTCATGATTCATAATACCATGAAAAAATAAAAAATTACTCAACTCTGAGGCCAATTTGCACCCTCACGCCAGAACACCTTCACTTCCATGCTGAAGCATGGAAATGAAGGAGTTCTTGTTCCCCATAAATTCATGGGATTAAACTCCTTATTTTTTGATTTACAAGCTATTATAGGCCCATCAGAACCAAAAATGTCGAATTGTCTTCCATCCTAATCAATTTTCTGTCAATTTTGAATTTTCTGAATTTTAATTCAAGAATCTAGTTGGATCAATAAAACATGGAGATAGAAGTGTTCTTGTGGTGGGGGTGTAAATCGGCCACATAATTAGGTATTTTTTGTTGATATTGTAAATCATGAGTTCTATTTAAATATTTTAAAGAGAAATTTTAAATTATCCACCCAAAAATTGGATATTGGAAACAACTTCATGTTTTAACAGGATGATGACGCCAAGCGCACTGTTCTTAATGTACGCCACTGGTGTGTCTATAATTGTCCCCAAATTATGAAAACACCTCCTCAATCACTTTATTTAGCCCAGCAGAACATATTTGGAGAAATTCTGATGTAAAAAACAGAAAACTTGACAAATAAACACAAAATGTGAAGTAAAAACAATAATCACAGAAGAATGATAAAAAATCGATGTAGAAATTACAAAAAACTGATTAAATCTATACCAAGATGCTTAAAAGCTGTTGTGGACACTAAAAGATATCTTACTAAGTACTAAATTAAGAAAGAAATATAATATTTAAAGCTTAGTTGAGATTTTTGTTAAGTGTACGAAGACTTTTGTGGCGTAATTTTTAGTAGCTTTTTGATAATTAATCTTTAAAAAAAATAGTTATACTAGTTTTAAAAAATTAATTATGCCATTCCATTAAGAACAAGTTGCAGATATCATAAAAAAATTACAAGTACAATATATTAATTTTTATTGGTCGAAAACATTAAATTTTATAAGAAATTGCAAGTGTACGAACACTTTAGTGGCCTACTGTATATAACCATCTTTCAAAATTGCAGGTTTAAATACATGCTATAAATTTATTTTAAATAACTGATTGGTTCAACATTTTTTAAATAAAAAGTTGAATTATGTAATTGCAGTGGTAAGTAATACGATTACGAGCAGAAAGCGCTCGCATTCTTGTTTATGATTGTTTTTTGAAGCTCCGGGTTTTTAACGAAAAGTTTTTGGATTAATTTAAATACGATTACTCGTGACACATGATTTCCAAAAGGAAGCAGCTCCTCTTTCATTGATTATACAAAAGACGCTACGAATAAGTATTTCAAATAAAACCAAGAAGTGCATTTCGAGTCGATCTTTCAAAAATGTAATTATATATACTATAAGTCGAAGGAGTAAGTAATTTGATACAGAATAAAAAGCGTTTATGAAAGTGATTTGAAATGCTTATCTGTGTGTTAAATTTTCTGTTATACAAAATACAATTTTTGATTAAAATTTTAGATACATTGCGCTAATGAATATTCATTGATTAGAAAAAAAAAGAAAAAAACTTATTTAAAAGAGCAAAAAGGTTTGTTGAAATATTTTTTTACCTTGGTGACAATAGAAACTAGAATTTCACACAGTTTCTTTATGGTAAATTATTTTAAATAAAAGGTATGTATTTCTGTGTTAAAAATCATGCGTCATTGAAAATACAAAGCATATGTTTTAATTTTTTTTAAAAAAGCGGTCAGAACTTTTAACAAGAATTTCCTGTAAATTAATTAATTTTTTAATCCTTTCCAATTTTAAGTAATTTAAATAGAGTTTATCCAGTCCCTAAAATTTTAGAACACATTTTACCTTTATGATACACACTTTTTATAGAAATGGACATCATACTTAAATTCCTGTTAAATTTAATTATTGCGTTCCAACTCTTCCCCCCCCCCCAATTTTTTACAGTCATAAAAGCGTGATTCTTAACGATTACGGGAGGGGGGGAGGAAACGAGTGAGTAAATAATCTTATTTTTTTCTGCTTTGTAAATCTTCATAACATACATATGCTTTGAAAATAGTTTTTCTATCATATTATAGTATTACCCTTCTATGTTTTATTCTTCCATGTTCATTTCAATAAATTCTGAAGTTGGGAAAAAATTACTTTTGAGTCAAAGATAATATTCAATCCTCTCGTGTAGATCAATTACTTCTCATTCATTGTTAAATACAGTAAATTGTACCAATTCTAGTTCATAATGACATATAAAAGCTGAACCACAAACACACACGCAAAATGAGTAAAAGATTCAGGTAAAAGGAACTAATTTGATAACGGGGGTAATTGCGCCAAGTTCTGCTTGGCGTGATAAGGATCACGCCAAGCAGCGTTTCTTGTTGCTGGATTGAAATCCAATATGGCGTCCTAGCGGTAATTTAAAGGTACACAATAATTTAAAAGAATTGTTTCGAAATACATTGAAATGTATTTAAAATAAAGGATATAGGAAGAGATTGATAGTAAACTAGATCAATCAATAATGAATAATAATATTATCTAATAAAAAGTAATATGTAGTAATAATAGTATTATAAGCAGCATATAATAATCTGAAAATATTATTTTATTGTAATTATATATAATATTCATATAGTACGATTTTATAACGGTTATTAGAAATAATAATCATATAATATAATTAAATAGTAATTATTAAAAAGAATAATCGTCAAATTGAAAAAAAAATAAAAATATGCATAAGAGAACTCGTAATACATAACTATAAATAAACAACATAAGAATAGTTATAAATAAACAACAGAAATAGTTATAAATAAATAAGATAATAATTATAATTAAATAACTATAAATAAATAATATTAGTTATAAATAAATAACAAAATATGTTATATTTATAAATGCTAAAAGAGAGAAACAATTATAAATAACGAATATTATAAGATTATTATACCCATAGTAATAATTGCATTTTTTTCATTATGAATAAAATAATTACATAATGTATGTTAAAAGTAATTTAGAATATCAATTACATAGTAGTGAAAGCTTGCAATATGAAACTTGCATTGTAAGTTCCTTCAACGAATTTCATCGAACAAAGAACGTAAAAAAAACACATTTTTAAAACGAAAATAAACGATTTATAGAGATAATTAAAAGCACAACACTTATTCTTTTAAGAAATAAATATTCTAGTACTCACTCATTTTAGAAATATCCATATTCGAAAATAGAGAATTAACCAGAAGATGCAAGCAATAGAAAAATTACACTGAAAATGTTTAAATTCTAACAGAAATAAGAAATTTTTATTAATATCGTCTGAAATTAAAGGGTTATAGCGGGGGAAAAACGAATTAAAGTTATTTCTAATATACGTTATCCCCATGGCAACCACATCGACAGATGATAAAAATATTACGGTAACCATATTGTAATATCACCCATCTTGGCGAACATAAACAACGGCTTGGCGCTACTACCCCCGATATCAAATTAGCACAAATTGTGACATTGCTTATTAAATAACATGGGAACATTGGATTCATAGATATGTGGAGCCTCAATTTCAATTGTATGTGACTGCATTAAATTTGGTAAAAGCCCATTTTCAGTAGTTTGACCGAAAAAACCAATTTTTATTTTCCTTATTTCAAAATTTTCAGATTATTATATTCTCTATATTGAAATGGGGGATTATATCTGTAAGAAGCTGTATTATTGGCTGAGATTTATTTTTAAGGTAATTTAGTTAAGAAAAAAAAAATACAGCATTAAGTTTCAAACGTATTGAGAATGTATTTGATATTACATGACAATGATAAACCTGGATCCCCATTTAATTAGTTATAATTTTAAGTGGTGTATATCAGGGTGTTGACTCATAATAAAATAAATTCTCATCGGAAAACAGGACCAGTTTAAACTTTATAAGAAAAAAAGTAAAAGCAAATCTTTCTTTATAGCCTTGACTTCTTTATGACCTATTAGAGTGTCTATGAATAACCAAAGACCTCCCTCCCTCTGATCTTTCGTAGAAATATAGGAGTCATAAAAGGGACACCTGCTTCGGTTTACTTCTAGGAAGGGAGGGGACATAACAAGACAAACAAAGCATTAGTAAGGACATTCCGACTCTACCAGCCCCTCCAAGATACTGTGCACCTACTTTTTTTTTTCTTAAGATTGGATTTTTCTAAAATTTTTATTTTCAAAGATCTGAAAAATAAAGGGAATTTAGCTTACGTAATACGTAAGAACTCTTTCTTTTATTTGTTTCAATTTTTGAGCATTATTTACTTTTGAGTCTTTTTAACCTGACTGAGCCACAGTAACATGTGGTACAGCTAGTTATAAAATAAAATTAAATCTTAAGATATCAAAAATAAAATAAGGCTCAGTATTTTGATAAAATCAATATAAACAGTTTCGTACAAACACAAAAAAAAATATTAGAAAGTCTTTCTTTCATATTTTACAAGAACATCAAAATTTAAAAAAATGTCAAATACAGATAAAAAGTATTTAACTACAATGTTGTCGATTAATTTGGCCAAATGAAAACATCTCAAATAGCAAGCAAAAAGAAAAAAAAACGTAAGTAATAAAATATAAAAAAAATTATATGTTGAATTAAAAAAAAGGATTACGGGAGAGAAAGATAAAATAGGCGCTACTAATATTCATGATATTAATTTCATACTATCTAAAGCAGGTAACGGAAATACAATACTAACGTTAATATTGCAGTGATAAAAACTGAAATCCCTTATCAATAATAAGTTTTGGTTTATAAAAATTATAATGTTCGCTTTTTTAAGAAATTAATAAATTCTGCAAGAAATTACTAAAAAAGTAAGCTGTAATTTGTAAGCAAAATCACACACAAAAACATCCCGCGATAATACTATCCAAATGTTGCCAAAGCTATAAAACAAAATGTTAGTTGTTAAAAGAATAATCATCAAAAAAATGATTCATTCGAAAAATAATCCTATATATATATATATAGTTAAGTATCAAAGAAGAGAAAAGTTAGATAAATTTCCAACCCATAAATACAGCTAAAGTAAAAATATGTAATAATTTTCAGTTCAGGTTTTGTGGGATATAGAGCAACAAAGGCTATTATCCCCTGAAAAAAAACTAAAGGATTTATAAATTAATAGATATCAAATAATAGATATAGATAATAGATATTAAATAATAGATATAGATATATTTCATTTTCTGGATAAAAAATCTGAATGATAATCTATTCGACAAACCTTTCTCCAATAGTTCTTTGAAAGTAATGTTATAGTGTGGAACAATTTTGAGAAAATGCTTTAGTTGATTTCGAGGATGAATATATCTATTGCAGTTTAACAAGATGTGGTACAAATCGCTTATGCAATTACAAAAACTACAGTTTGCGGTGTCTGATAAATTAAATTTTTGTAGAAGTCCAGGAGTGATGATCATTTTGCAGAAGATTCTAGTACATAGGACTTCTTCTCTTCCATTACTTGTTCACTTAGAGATCGAGACTATGTTTGGAATATTGCCCAAATTTTCAAAATATTTGCTTGAACAGAAGTTAAAATTTGCTTTTTTAAAACTCTCTTGGTATAATTTTTTACTGATGTCTTCTGAGGCGATCCAGTCGATGTAAACATTAGAATCTGTGACAGATTTTACATATATTTATATTCTGACAGATTTTATATTCTGGATAGATATTAACTACCACACAATATTACTCGAGAAATTTGAGATCCCGTTTCGTATAAAAGTCGTACTTGCAAAATTTCAAAATATTTATCCTTAGTAAAATCAAGATTCGAATTCGTGACTAATCTACTTGACTGCGGCTCATTAAAAAAGATCAAAGCTGTAGAACTATCTTATACGAAGTAAAAATTGACATGAATACAATGACCAAGTACAATGTAGAATTTTCCACCCAAATTCCGAACAGTATTTAGTTATACACATAGTTTTTGTATCACTATAAACAGGTCTGTGTTATAGAAATCTTTCATGAATTGTGTGTTTTTTATTGTATAAAAGAAAATCTCGGAAATGAAAAAAACTGAACTTGATAAAAATGAGCCGATTTCTTTGACATGAATAAAATAAATAAACTGATTTGAATACACCAAATTGTATTAAATTTTTTAAAATTCCTATGAATTTCGTAAAACTTACCAATAATTTGATTTTATATAATTATTCCACAAAACAAACGGTTATAACCTGTACTCAAAAATCACACTGGTGGCTAGCTCAAATAATTTTAATTGGTGGCACATTCTCATTGAGCCTAGTTACAAATTCATAAAAACAGTTAATACAATAAAAATACTAAGGAGTTTGCGTGGGCATGTTCTTCCTCCACTGAGGTGGCAGGCTGACTGGTTACTCGTCCATACGGCCAGGAGAGGGCGCACTATTATCATCTTTTTGCCATTCATTACACGGTTAGAAATTTGTCTTTTTTTAAAAAATATAACAGTTACAAACCAAATAATAAATGGAATGTCTTTCAGCATAAGGAATTTAATTAAACCAATACTTAAATTAAGCCCAAATAAATTCATTATATTTTTAAATGCGAAAATGATGTAGGCAAAATACAAATTTTGCCTCCAAGATGTATGTACAATACATGTCGAGAGAGAGAGAGACCGTATCTCGTAACTTGCTGCATTAATTAAATATTAACGATCAGGGTCTGCTCTAGCAGTTTTGCCGCCCCGGACAAAAATCGAAAATACCGCCCCTTTCTCCAATGACACCCCTTTTTCTCTCTCTTTCTATATATATGCATTATTGCAAGTCCTGAAAATTCAAAACAATTCGAAATTAAGGGCATAATTACTTGTTATTATTGTAAACGAGGGAAAAATGAAAGAGAAGGATTTGTCTATTTAAGAAGCCCAATTTCTTCAAAAAATAGTCTATTAATGGTGGGGATTACAAGGGTTTTTTTTCAACTTTTATACATACACACATGACTAAAATAAAACATTTCCTGTGGCTCTCTATCTACCATAACCTCTTATTACCCTTGTTCCCTTTCGGATAGCTGAAACCGGACATCGTAAGGGTGAAAGAAATGTCCGTTGTGACCTCACTCCAGGATGTGGAGAAAGTTACCAGTGAAAGATGTGTAAACATGTGAAATTTCATGATTTAACATATACTCCCGCCTCGAACCCTCCAAGTTTGAACATAAAAGAAAACTGTAATTAAATACACGGAGTACAAAATAAAAAAATGAGATACGTTAAATGAAATGCCAAAAAAGTTCACACCTAAATATATTTAAGAAAACATATCAAATTTTTTGTAACAAAAAAATATTTTTCAAATTTGATCCCATTACCGCCCTTAAAACTTGCTGCCCCGGGCAGGGGTCCGGTTTGTCCGGCCCTAGAGCCGCCCCTGTAACGATACATATTTCGATCTTGCATTTCTTTTAACTAAATAATCTCGTACAAGAAAAATTTTAGTATTTCCTTTCTTTAATGTTATAATTACATAATGTTTTATATAAAAATGGCAACTTTAAATTAAGGAATGTATAGTTTCACTGAAAACGGATTGACTATTGAAGGACTGAAGAGAAAAATTAACCCAGAATAGTGAAATAAATATATTTCTTTGGTCAGTAAAAAAAAAAAAAAAAAAATTGCAATGATAAAAGAAAGAACTTTTTTTCAACAAAATACCTGTTTGAAAGAAACATATTCATTAATTACTGTGATATAGATGCTGGTAAAGACGTTCTCTTTCTCATTTGTTCTTTTTTCCACTAGTTATTATTTTCACTCGTTGCCGAAATGTATTTAAATATCCCAAATTTTTTATAAACCTAGTTCGTTTTAAACTCGTCTTCAGGAGTGAAAAATGCAGGTAATGGGTTTAGAAAGAGAACTAGAAGAAAAGACAGAGCGTCTTAAAAATTTTAAGTACCATTTAATTTTTTTTAAAGAATTAAGAAATACCTCTTTGTACGATTTAGGTATTAAATAAATGGAATCAATTCATTGAATTACAATTTCAGGTTGTACTGCAAAAGATGCTGCGAAATAATTTAGAGCTAACATCAATAGCCATTGGGAAAATGTTGTGATTATTAATTAGATGAATGAGAAAAAATTAAAATGGATTTATCATTTTCAAGATACATTAAATTCATTTTTTTTAAAAAAAAATATTCATGTTCTTTAAGATCTCGGAAATTTGTTCATTGAGTTTTTTATTCAATATGATTGATTGTATAATATAAAACACCTGGATTTGTTTGCAATAGTCTGCAGAAAAAAAAAATGGATTGTATTGATTACTCAAATCAAAGGCGCAACAGTCCATGCAGACTGTGCCCATCTCAGTTTTCCAGACCTTGGGCACTGAGGTGCATAAGTAGATGTTCCCGTCAGGTGGTCAGTCTGACGCATGGCGTGGAAGCGCGATGAGCTACCACTCAGCCACTGGGCTTCGATTTTAATGATAACTTCTGTATTCTATAGAATGCCAGCATTTCATACTTTGCCGGTAACATATATACGAGTATACTTCACATATTTGATATGAAGGATCTTCGACGAAATAAAAACTCAAAACAGTAGCGCGATTGGAAGCCCACTGCTTGTGATCAGATAACTAGACTTCCGTAACCCAAATATCAATTCTTGTGCAAACATAAAAATTAAAATAAAAAGCATTGCCTGTTTCTAATTTTCTAGTGAAAAAACAAATATAAAGTAAATTTTTTTTTTTTTTTTTTTTTTGCAAAAAGCGATGCAGTTAAAATATGATACAATTTGTTATTTTCAAATCAGGCCATTTATTCAAACGAATTCTATTCCTTTTTGTAATTCTTAATTATCTAAAGCCTTAAAATTAGTCATTTTCATTTTTCAACTTTTTTTTATAGTTAGAAAGCTGCATTTTATGATAGGTTCCTGTGTAATATAATCTTAGATATATTACAGAAATTATATTAATTAGCACATTATATTCTAATTTATATTAAAAATATTTTATAGCTTTTATTTTTTAAAGGGTATTATATTCAGATCATTAGATGCGTCAGGCTTAAATCTTGATTTTATCAAAGGCTCATCATGTGAAATTACGCAAGTACACTAATTATTACATGAAACAAAAACAAAGAAAGAGGAATTCAAATTTCATAAACTTTTTCGGGCTAAGGTGAAAATATTATACTATTTTACTTTAATTATAATAAATATCAGGAAATTTTCAATTTTTGCAAATTAAGAGAAATATATGATTGTTTCAGATTTAAGTATGCTAAAAAAAAAACTCTCTTTTTTCAGTTTTTCTAATTTTTGTACCCAATCCATAAAAGTTAACGCTATTTCAGTACTTTGATATTATATGACAGAATAGAATGTTATTTGATATTGTGTTATTACTTCAGGGCCGGCTCTAGCACTTTTGCCGCCCCGGACAAAAATGGAAAATGCCGCCCCTTTCTCCTAAGCAAAACATTATAATTAAGCAAGATAAATTGTTTGCATAAAATCTGCCCTATGAAACTTGAGTAATTTGAATAATTCTTGCAAACAAAAAGGCAGGATAACAATATATATATGTGTATATATATATATATATATATATATATATATA
>BMAV01005892.1:9173-53837 GCA_019973955.1 Trichonephila inaurata madagascariensis
AGTATACAGTGAGTAATGCATAGTTTTTTTTTTAACTTCAGTAAAATTTACTAAGTAATTTTACAAAGGATACAATTTTCTACGTAGGCTTGCTGTAGTTAATTTGGAGATTACAAGTTAATGTGCTTATTAATTGATCTCCGAATTTTAGCTGTATCATGTACAAATAATTAATTCACTTACCACAATGTGCGTCCATTAACTTTTCCTTTGAAAATACATTGCACAGTTAAACTTAGTTTTTATTTTATTTGTGAATTTGTATTAATTATATCATTGAAAATTCATTAGTTAGCTTTTAACAATAATAATAACAACAGAAATCTATGGTAATAAAGTGTATTTCTTACATGTGATTGTTGATTTAAAAGTAAGAGATTTTTGCCTAAAAAGCTTCCTTCTGTAGAAAGTATCATTGCCTTTACTTTGCTTAATGATATATATACAGTAGTAATTTTACTTGGTTTAATTAAAAGTACAGTTTTTTTTTATCTGCTTAAAGTATTGTTTCCTTTACTAATGTTTAAGAATACATATTGTTTGTATGTTTTTAAAAAAAAAAAATTGAAAAGCATCGTTCTATATAAAGTATTGTTGCTTTCACTTTGTTTTTAATGACACATCTTGTTGTAGTAATTTTAATTGGTTTAAAAATAATGTGTGTTTTTCTTCTTTTTTGAAGATCCTCGTTTTGTTGAAAGTATGATAAATTTTTTTATTTATGTTCAGAGCTTCATTCTGTTGAAAAAAGTATTATTATCTTTACTTCATTTGATGACTCATATTGCTGTAGTAAATTTACGTAAATAAAAAATAAGTATAATACCCTCCTCTAGAAACAACTCCAGCCACGAGTTTGCGACCATAGCCCCTCGGCGTTAAATGCTATTTGAGTATTATTATACGGTTTAAAAAAGGATAATATTTTAATTGCTGTGTAAAATAAATTATTATTTTAGGCATTATATTGCTTCCAGAATTTAACAGGAAAATATTTCCATGTTATTGACACAAATATTTTTAATTGTATTTTATTTGTTCTGTTTCTCATTTTGTGTGCGAGTTTCAGAAAATTAAAAAATTTCGTTTAAAATATAGAAATTAAATCAAATGAAGTAAAAAAAATTTCCATGTGCAATTCTCATTCTAAGTTTAAACTCTAAATCCATTCCCGTTATAAATAACATGGAAATGTTTCTTTGTTATTATATTTGTTAAAAAAAAAAAAAAAAAAATAAAAAAAAGAATTTTTTAAAATCACAGAATCGGACAAGATATGAAACCAGTGGCGTAACGTACATCCCCCCATCGCGAGGGGGTAGGATTCTAGGGGACCCAAAGCCTATATTATGGTATAGTTTTGCAATCCTTTCTATGATACGGCTTTTGGGGCTCCAAACCTGACTTTGCAGAGTGACTGTATTCTCCGTTACTCCACTGTATGGAAACACTTTATTCACTCCATTTTAAATAGAATAGAGCAGCGGTGAAATTACTTTGCTGTTAAACTCATTAAATTCTGCAGCAAAATATCAATCTCAAATTTTTCAAGTATTTGAAAAATATAGTATACATTCAAAACTATTTGTGAATATAAACAGCATGAAAAAAATAACAGACATTGAAAGAAATATAGTACATATATATAATGAAAGTTTATTTTTCTTCCATCAACAAATTCCATAATTTTATACACATATACCATACAGTCATAATTTTTTACAGACGAACATACATTTTAATGCTCTATTTCGAATGAAAACAAAAATAATCTAGAACAAAGAGAGAAACATTTGAATTTATGATTAAGTTCCCAACTGTGGAATCACACAGTTATAATCCCCAGTTTTGAACTGGTGACTTAGTTAACCCTTTATCTACTGAAGGTACCACCCATATTAAAATTACATAGAATAACCATTTTTTACGAATATTCTGATGGTACTTGGCAGGAAAACTCCTTTAATTCTATTCTTTCAAGATAGGTTTTAGCACGTGTTCTGTAATGAATATTTTAGCGGGAAAGGCGAATAGTTCTAAAATTGAAGTTGCGTTTTCAGTTGCCATTTTGACCGGATTGCCAAGCTTGTCATTTTTGTTCAGCAAAAGTAGTTAAAGTCAAAAGGTAAGTGTCTTATTTTTTTTTCTGTGTAAGTTAAGACTTTAGAAAACGATGTAACTTTTTTTTTTAAGTGAGCAGTGTACATTATTATTGATTTTACAGTTGAATAACTTTGTGGTACTTATAAGTACCGCCAGTAGACTGGATATTAGAGAAATACTTAATGTTTATTTTTGGTTCACGTAGTTTATTGTGTTTTAGCGTCATTACTAAAGTTTAACAGAGTTTTGCTTTTTTTGGCATTTCTTTTTAATTTAACTTTTTTATCTATTTTGTTTTCTTAACGTTTTCAAAAATTTTTGAATCTGAGCTTCCTTTTCTTGTCACACAATTAAATTAAACATGTATTCTTTTCTTTATTCAAAAATTAACATTTTAATTTCTTTGTGTGTAACTGAGATTTAACAATATAGGAGGTTTTTATAACTCCCCCCACCCTTCTTAGAATGTCTAGAAAAAAGAAGCTCAGTCTTCAAGATGCTTTGGATTTATTGCAGAACCAACCAACTGAAAGCAGTGATGCACTAACAAATGATTCTTGAGATAACGAAATCCTAGCAAATAATCTGCTAAAATTTTCGTTAGATTCTGAAGAAGACGATCAAGACCCAGGGTGCAGTAGTTCATGTTCAAGAAAATACAATATTTCCTACTCCAAAATGTAGTTCTTCAAAAAACATTCAATCGAAACCTCACTCGAAATGCTCAACGTGTAATGTATTTTTGTAAATTAATGAAAAGGAAAACTGTTTCTTTGAATATCATCAAATTGAGTTAATGTGCAAAAAAATAAGTAAATTTTATAATTTTCAAAAATGAAGAATTTTTTTTTTGTGTGCTGTAAAATATCAGTGTTCTGTGACATTTTTGAGAGTTAAAACTGCGTTAAAAAAGTCCTAGTCTTTTTGTATTGGGAGAATACTTTAGTCCTCTGTGTACTGACGTACTTTTAAGTACCAATTCATTTAATTAGCTCTAACGGAATAAATTTCTCAAAGTTGATTATTTTATTTATGTATGTCCCTTAATTTTCAATGAAGTGACTCAAAAAAGAAAAATAGCAGTAGATAAAGGGTTAATGGAAAATGATGGTTGTTTTGCAGAAAAGTGGGAACAGAGATTTTAGCAATTTACAGAGTACTTAAACTAAGCCAAAATAGAAATATGCATAGAATAGATTTTAGTTAAGAATTGGGGAAATAAATTATTGAATTAAATATTATAAAATTCAGATTGAAAATATAAGAATTTTTTTGTGAAAATTTTGTAACTGTAGTTGATGAGAATTTGTAGAAATAATATTTCTGGTCTTCTAAGATTGAAAGCTGAACCCATTGACTGGGTAATAAATTTTTAAGTTATTATTTACATTCGACAGGTTTTGAGCTATTTGACTAAGCATATTAATACTTCAAGGATCTGAAAGCTTGTTCAAGCAGTGAAGCTCTATATTGTGGACATGCTTGAATTAGAATTGGTCTAACAACGGAGCATAAATAGAATGTGCACCTCATTATCTAAACACATATGCGTCTCCCTACAGATTAATGATAGATATCTAAAGCTTTTAGGTACATATATCGTGAGTGTATTCTATGTGGAATTTTCAAATGTCTTTTATTCAATAATTGAATTCTAGAGTAAGGGGACTTTAATCAGCAAAAAGAACCTCATCATTCTTAAAAACCTACATTTTCCATTGATTTGGCCACAAAGAGTGTGATGCATTTATTGAGAGTGAAGGAGATTTATGTCTTCCTAAAATGGGAGAGAGTAAACATACATGAACGTATTAAATAGCAGCACTACTTTTTCCGGAATATCGTACATATATATATACAAGGGGTATAATGAAAACCTTGTGTAACACCTATTTTAAATCAAAATAAATAGAAATCAATGTAAATTCAATACAAACGGTATGTTTAAAAGGTTCTGTGAATGCAGTTATCACAAAAACGAGACTTAAAAATGTGTTTATACGTATGCGCAGGGAAAGACCAATGTAGACAGTACACAGCCATAGGCACAGAAACAGACAGATTGGTGTGTGTGTGTGAGTGGGAATTATTTATGGTAATCTAATGGTGTGTGAGCGAAAACTCACACCAAATTGAAATAGAGCAATAGATAAATAATTTTTGTAATAACTCGGGAAAAACGACCACAGAAACACATGCAACATCGGTCCAGATGTAAGGAAGAGACGCAGCGAGTGATTAATAACGTCGCACTTTGAAGCAACACCAGGGTTATTAGCGATAGACCTCGTAATTTTGAACCACGGTCAAGTGACAAGGACGATACTCAAGGTAGCACCCCCCCTCCTCTCCTAACCGTGCCAACGAGAGGACTTATAGCCTCGACAGTTTTAACGCGCATCAGCCCGCTTACATGACTGGTCTATAATCGTATCAGAACTCGACAATGCCAGCCACGAGTTTGCAACTATGACCACTCCGCTGTCGTGAGCTGAAGATATATTTATGACTGGCTTAATTTTTTTGGGGGGGGGGGAGGGAAAGGAAACCATGAATGACGAGAATCCCACGTTCGAACGTACCCTTAACAAGTGTGACCACCAGCAACATTGGGCGGGTAAGTCAGATGTTATCGAAAGAAATTGCCGACTGCCTCAGCGATAAATATCGGGAAAATTACGAATCAACAAGGATAGTACTAGCGCTATCATTCACCAAGATCTATTCCCAAATCGTTTGTATCGCACTGATTGACCAACGAAGAAAAGGAAGAGCGCATGCACACTGCTGGAGATTTCACGTGGAACCAAGATCCAAATCTCTCTGCAAACTATCATCACAGGAGAATAAGATCTAGTGCTTCCAGTATGATACGGAATTGAAGCGGCAAATCGCGGAATCACCAGCTTTCCCGTATCCCAAAAAAGAGCCAACAACAGTTGTCCAGAATCAAGAAATTAACCGACAACAACGGCATGATCCATCAAAATTTGAACTGGTAGAGCAAACCGTCAGCGCCGAATTCTACGAAGCTGTCTTGAAGCGCTCCTGCTGTGATCAGTACATCGAACTTTGCCAATGATTGATTGAATATTAATGTCGCACTGTTCAGCTACTCGAGGGCTTTTGGCGACGGACCACGTAATTTTGAACCATGATCAAGTGACATGGACGACACCTGAGCTGGCACCGCCTCTCCTAAATACCACACCACACCAACGGGAGGACGTTTCAGCTCTTGACAGATTTAACGTGCATCGCTGCCCTACACGGCGGGTCTTTAGAGGTACTGGGCTCGAACTCGTGACACGGCAAGCCACGATCCGATACCTATACCACTCGGCTACCCGAACTTTGCTCAACGCTGTCTGTTAGTGCACATCCATCGTACTTACCAGATCTGGCACGTTCAGACTTTTTTTGCTTCCTGAAACACGCCTCCGTTAAATCATTCAAGTAGTTTTATTAACGATGTCAAAAGTATATTATGACCAACTGATGTTACTTTGAAGGTATTTTGTTTTTATGTTTCCATTCACCGAACTTTTTTAGGCGTACCTTGTACAATGCAAGAGAAACAATGTGTTGTCATGGTGCGCATTATCATTGCCATATCGGCAATCATGTAAAAAAAAAAAGAAGTGATTCCCCTTATTTTGTTGCATAATTCAAATACAGTCGGTCATTTTCTATTTACCGTCAGCTACGGTGATGTACTGTTTATGGAGAATTAATGTTAAACCTATATATATACATGTATAAACTGAGAGTGAATAGACTCTGTGTTACCTGTCTAGATGCAATTTCAATTGAAAGGAAAATTAAGTTTAATGAGTTTTATTTAAAAGCATTTTTGAAGAGTATTTGCTTCAGCAAACTTATTTATAATTTTTGTGTGAGTTGAACTGTATCAGCTTAGTTTCGCTACAATATTTTTCTCGCTTTACTTTCAATAAAATAATTCGGTATTTTCATACGTCTCAAATAATTTTTCACCTTAAAATTAACCAATGAGGAAAAATAAAAATTTGAAGCTTGTCTTGTTGCTGCGAGAACGACGGGAGAAAAATAATATATGATTTTGACTTAAAAATATTTTACATCAAACTGTTTGGAATCCAATAAGTTTAATATCTGCAGTCATTACATGTTTTTAATTTAACAATATCTAAAAATAATAACCTAAAAATTGATCCGTATATCAAGTAACACATTGATATTTTTTCGCTACACAATATGTAGAGAAATGTGGCTAATTTTTTTTGATTTGTAAATTACTGTAAACTACTTTTAAAGTTTATCTGCACTTAAAATTTTCGGAAGCAATGAATTATTAAGAATTGTTACTGATTAATGGAGTGCATATAGTTAGCCTTAATCTCTACGTAGAACAAATGCAATTCTACTTAAATTAACTAGATTGCCCAGTTAAATTTTAAAAGATTATATCTGGGTGTAACAATATTAAATATCTGAACCTCTGACATAGAAAAAAGCTGAGCTTATCAGCTCTCTCATAGTACATCTCCTTGAACGTTTTGCGCTGAAGGTAACCAATATGTGAAACTATTCGCTCTAACACTATCTTCCCCCACACCATAGAAACTGGCGCGCACGTTTTCGCTATTTCTTATTTAAATTTGATCGCTGGTAATTTTGCGTTGTGGGTAAAATACCTGAAGCTTTTTCAGAATTCTTTTGATTGTAAATACCTGAAACAGATGCGTTATAACGGCTTTGGGGAAAATCGTTTATTGATCTTGTTACATAACAACTGGCTTAGTAAATTATATGATTCGGGAACCAAAAAAGCAACTGTTTACGAGAGGAAATATGTTTCGCGTTTTATTAAAATATGAATTTTTTAATTGCCTTTTAATTAATAAAAATACGTGCTGTATTATATTCTGAAACTTTTAAGAAAATAAATTATACATCACTTAATTTCTGACATTGTTCTGTGAGTTTTATTTTATTCCTATTATTTTTGATTTGTAAAAAACGTGATATCGGAGCTACAAATTCAAACAAATAGCAAAAGCACCTTTTGCCAAGTCCAATATAATATGTAACATTTTAAATGATGTATCTTGCTTACAGTACAAAGAATGATCAAAACGTTGTGTGACGTCATATAAAAAAAAGATGACATTTACTGCAATAAGTCCCATGCTATAAAAAGAGAAAGAAATGAAAATTATGGTTCATTCTAGATAAATAATAAACAAAAGAGCAAAATTAGTTTCCCAAGTTTGAATCTCTTGCATTTTACCGATTCATGAGTAATTTAATTCGTGGAAGCCAAACAGTTGTCGTTTTTGCAAACATCTCATTTTATACGGCCGAAATCGCGAAGTAGGTGATAAAATGTTTATGAAGTGTAAGAGTTCATCACGTGTTTTAAATTTATTACTGTTCTCTTGGTCAGTTACTTTATTACTCAACAAATGGAATACATAAATAAAAAAATTACTAGAATTATAATTTCAAGAGGAACAATAGTAATTACAATCTATATAGTGTTTATCTTTGATTTTTTATAATATAACGACACACCAATGAATTCTCGAAAAGAAATTCTTTCCTGTCTTTTTTTCGAAACACAAAACACATTTTGTATTACCTATTCTTTAATTAATCGAATATTTAAATGAAGAGTGTGTTTCAACAACAAAATTGTCATATAAACGAGTTTTAAAGGGGGGGGGACAAAAAATGCTTTGTAACAGGACATTTAAAATAACATACTTAAATATTACAAAGAACCTTCACACACACATAAAAAAAAAATCTAGAATTCAGAATTATATAATGCTCAGCCAATATTTTGAATAAATTTCTGTCCCTCTACTTTAATGCTATATTTTATAAAAAACATTATTTAAATATTTTTTTCTGGAAAAAAGACCCACAAATTATGCATTGATCAAATGTATACTGAATTTAAAGCCATATGCGATGAACATCGAAATTTTCAATAATTCATATATATCTACAATACAAACTCGCAAAATAGGAGATGACACTTCACTCTTCAAAACATTCGTTCACAATACGAAGGAGCTAAAACTGAATACATATATGATCCTTCCTTCTTTTCAGTATTTTGTGATTTATTGATATGAAATATTAATCCCAAGAAGTCTTCTTTTAAAACACAGAATACGCTTTTTGTTCATAGCAATTAAAAGGAACCTTTTTAGAAAATTAACACAACACCAAACTCCACCAACTTCGGAATTTTTTATAGAACCGAGCCATTCTGAAATGCATGAAAATAGTACATGTATTAATAGATCATGTTTTTTTCGCTCGTATGCGAGTGTGACCTTGACCAGCAATGGTATAAACGAGTTTCAGATAGTGTATTTATTGACGTCACCGTTGTCGGCTACTGGCGACGTAATTCTTAATTTTGAAACACGGTCCGACTGAATGAGAATTCGTGAGCTGGCACTTCATGTCATGCCAACGCGAGGATTTTAAGCCTCCACAGACACAAAATGCATCAGCCTAACCGAACGACCGATCTTAAGTCACAGTAAATACGCTAGCCACGAGCTCGCTGCCGTTCACGCGTTCATGAACGGCGCACAAAGCAACACTAGGGCTATAGGCGACGATCTTCGTAATTTTGAACCACGGTAAGAGACGAGGTCGACACCTGAGCTAGCACAGAAGTGAGTTTCAGAGGGAAAGGCATAAGTAAAAACTTTTGTTTTGGAAAAGTAGAAGTGTGTGGTTAGAGCGATCACACATATGACGAAATGTAAAAAAAAAAAAAAAAAAAAAATTTTAATCTGGAAATCTTAGTAGTAGGTAACATTGCACAAATATTAACATATGAAGAAAAACTAAGAGGAAAAACCAAAGTTTTTGTACAAAAGACAAAATTTAGGTCGGAGAAAAAAGACAATGTACCACACCCAAAATGTGATTTCATGTTGTGCCAAATGAAAATAAAACCAGATATAATGTTCAATAACGCCCGCTAACCTTGTTGATCGAAGAGTAATAGCGTCGACTGAAACATACGGAATCAATCGGATTTCAATTATTTTTTTAAAAATGTTTTTCGGAAGCCGCAAAAGATACTGATCGAACTGAAAATGCCCCACGCAAATGGCGGCGCGTTCAAAGTCACAAGAATATCGACAAATCACTGTACAAATAATCCACTATCCACACAATTCCACTATATGATATGTAAGTCGACGATAAAAAGTAACAATATCTAATAACCAGCGGGAAAGAAACGTATTTTAAATAGCATGAGAAGTTTGTGTTTGAACATAGCAGACAGCATGCATATTTCATCAATGTAGACGTCGAAAGTGTAATTATTGATTTAACACTATAAACATTTCGAATCGCATTTAATCGAATACACAATTCTGACAAGTTTGAAAAACTATAGAGACAACGAGCGGCCAACCAAAATCAAATTTAAAAATGAGCACTGTTTGATTAAGTTCATACAATTAAATCACAAATACCATACCTCTTCGGGCGCTTGCTAGCAGTGCCGTTATATGTAAATCGTAAGCAACTTGATTTTTCCCGAGAAAAATCGACTGTTATTACCGTCGCGCCCACGAAGATTTTTAGCGATGGATCTCGTAATTTTAAATAACGCTTAAGCGAGGAAACGACAACAGACTTGCAAATTATTATCTACCACGCAAACGTTACATGGCGAATTTTACGTGGCATCAAGAGTCGACAGAGGCAAAGTTGGTCACGAGTTAGCGGTCATCACGATACAACCATCGTGGCATGGCAACGGCAATAAGTTTATCTCGCGTTGCTTCTTGTAACATCCAGCTGAAAATTTAACTTATGTCACAGACGATTACTTCATTCTAAAGTTTTCGAGCAGAATACAATCAAGATATGAATGAAATCTAGAAAATTTTAAACGATATAAAATAAATTCCCGAGCGAAATAAGCGGGGAAAAAATTATGCATTGCTTAATTAATCTGTTAAAGCAAATTTTATAAAATTCTAAGTTTTTCATACGTTATAATAAAAACATTCTTAAATTATTTCTTATAATACCGATTTATTCGACACTTTGCTAAGAAAACCATATGGACTTAAAGAAAAAAAAAAGTTTATCATTTACTTGCATAATGTATGCAAATATAATAAGCAATTTTACTGCTGTCATCAACGCGTACACGAATACCATATGATGTATTTTTATATGAATTATTTAAATTTATCCGTGGCAATTAAAATATATAAAAACCAAAGTAACGTTTTGTCACAGGTTTATCTTTTTTTGTTTACCCTATATGTTAAATTCCTGAAGGAAATGAAATATTAACTTATCTGTTATAAAAAGAAAATGATTAAACTATTCCAATGTAATTAAAAAGTTATTACTTTAAATATATATATAATAGATTAAAAATTAGTTTAAAAAAAAATTTTTTTTTTTCTTTTGGAGAGGTTTTAAAACCGAATTACTGCTCATCGCGCAGGAACTAGTAAGTACTCGCGGAAACATAATTCATTAGAATAACACAAATTTCATCACAGCATTACTGATTACTCACAATAAAATGAAATGACATTAATTGATGTTTGGATAATTACTTCTCTGCCCCCCCCCCCTTAACATTAAAGAAAGTTCCAGAAAATAAGACTTTTAACTGCAAATTTCTACGACTTTTCAATAACATAATTTTAATCACAACCATCTTAGTTCGTACTATATGTGTGTGAACAACCGAAATACATTGTATTTTTTTTTCTGGTGGACCTACAGTTAGGAAACTGTTTTAGCTTTGAATCAGACGACTCCTCTGTGCGTGTGATCTGGTATTTAAATCTTTTTATAAGTTCCATTAACTTTAAAGCTTAATTTCAATGAAAAAGCAGCATCCTTCATGGGTCTTTGGTGTAACCAGGATACTAAAAAAAATATATATATATATATTTAACAACTTGTTTAATGGAAATTTTAAAAGGAATTTTATTCCTACTCGCAATATCTTACATTTGCACTTAGCCTTTGATAAAAAAAAAATATGCTGAAATCCAATCGGCCTGTAATGGAAGCAAGAAATACTAACAATAACAAAAAAGTAACTATACCACAATATTTTGTGAAGACTAAATAAAAGGATATGAGAAATCTTATAATAATTCTATATAATTATTACATGATAATCTCTGGTGTGTATGTAGAAGTAAATCAACGAATCAATAATGCCAATTAAAACTCTGTAATAGCAATAGGTTATGCCATTTTAATGATTTTTCAATTGAAATTTTAGGTAATCAATGGAAAAAGTTAAATAACAAAATAAGTTCTTCAACATTTATTTTAATGTTTATACAGTTCTTGTCTCAAACAAAATCAATATTGTCGGAAAGACTTTAGACACAAAACTTAAAAATACATCAAGAGTCAAGCTAGTAAAAAATTAAAATATATAATGTTTGTCATTTTACTTAACTAGAATTTTTCACTCATGACTTTTTCATTTACATTTTGAAGTATTGCAGGGCTATTGGCAATGGCCCCGTAACTTTTAATTATAGTCAAGAGATGAGAACGAAACCAAGCTGAGACACTCCACTTTGCAAACTTTCATACCATAATGACATGAAAGCTTTCTACTACGACCAACTGAACTGTGCATCAGCGGTCCTATATGGTGAGTCTTCAGTAGTACCAGGACGCCACTGAAAGGCAGCTACTAATTTGCGACCAGGGCCATTCGGTGATCCCGGTCAGTATGAATAGCCGATTGTTTAAGCATTGCATTTCGAAGTTACACGAAGGTTATTCACGCCGGACCCCGTAATTTTGAACCGTGATCAAGTAATGATGCGAAACCCGGGCTAGCAGTCTGCTTTTCACATCACGTCTACATGAAGCCTTACTGTCTCAATATATAGAACGCACTGGCTGCTCTACATGACATATATTTAGTGGTACCAGGACGACACTATGAGGCCACTTGGTTACAGTGGCCACATAAGGAGTTAAGAGAAGCATAGTTGCTATGTGAAGTTGAGAGAAGGCAGCTTTTTTTATAAACAAGAAAATCAATTTTTGAATATATTTTATCCATGAGAAATCCAAAGAAAACTCAACACTTATGCACATTAATTGTAAGGGACCCCAGGTTATAAGCAAGAAACTTTTCAAGTAAATACTTAGAACAATGTTTGAACAAAGGATTTAACAGACAAATGAGTAGCTTTTGAGATAAGAAGTCTTTTATTCATTAGAATTCATACTACTAATTTAAATACTTCAGTTTGAGCTCTTGAACGGTAACATGGAAACTCCGAATTCTGATCTAGTCATGCAATCCGTGAATGCATTGAAAATGTCATAATTGCAGAGCATATCTATACAATTGATTGTATATCAATTTCACACTGTGAATCAACACAAACCTCAAAATTTTAAATCATGATTGAGTGACTAGAGCAACATTTGAGCTGGCATCCCTCACCAATGAGAAGACTTCAGAGTCTTGGCAGATATAACATGTATCAACTTCAATATGCGGTGGGTTTTTCTCGCCACTCGACCCCATGGTTTGTTAGAAGCACTGCAGCAACATAAACACATCGCTAACATAAACAAGCATCCATTCGATACTTTTATATTTACTGTTTTCTTTATAAACCAATTATTGTATCCATACAGCTAGAATATACTTATCAAAGAATGGTTAATGAACAACAAGAAATACGATTGAATCACGATAGTTAACTATTTTTTGTTTTTGAGATACATATCATGAACTAAAACTGATGCAACTATAAACTAATACCACAATTCCATCAAATGGTTTAAACCTTGAAAAGAATGCATCGGAACATAGTAATGCAATACAAGTAATTAGTACTTTAAATGCTTGATAACTTACACTATCACGAGTACATATATATTTGATTTCTGAAAAATATTGCACATAAATGCAATTTTAGAATATAGCCATGTTAGCCCCAATAAATAATGTAGCTTGACTATTTAATAAGTATAACCAACTTTCAATCTTAAATCTACGTATAAAGGAAAAGCTTCTTCATTCTACAAAAGCCAACTAGAGATTGTCTTATTTTAAAGGTAGAAAATAAAAGAGTTTTTAAACACGCGATTATTTAAAGTAATCCGAAATACAAAATTGCATCATAATTTATTAGCATCGCACCAGAAGTAATACAGAATCTTGCAATTTTAAATATACAAACAAACCACATACACACAGTTGGGTTATCGTACTTTGCATGAGCCCGACCGATTCAATGCACATCAGCCCCCGTTAAGCAGCAGGTTTTTAATAGAATCAAGACTCGAACGGGGCACGAAGCGACTTGAAAATCATCAGCCATAGGATGGCGACCATGACTACTCAAACGTTCAATATCAATGCTTAACTTATACACAAAAATGATATTTATAAATATAAAGAAAAGGAAAAAATAATTACTAATCAATGCATTAAAATGTGGGTTAAATCAAATTCATGCTAAATTGTAGTTTAGTGATGATTTTGGTTAAATTCATAATTCAGGGGGAAAAAAAATTTTACCACAAAAATGTGGCTAATTCGTGTTCCTCAGTATTTAAGAGATTCATTCAGATCTTAAACCCTCACCTCCCTAATAAGTAAATAAAGCAACAAAATATAATGTGTATTACAACGAGAATGTACAATTCAATATCAAATGCAAGCATCTAGAAATGTTACATACCTCAAATATAAAACTTTAATAAACAATATTACATTAGTTTTAAAAAGAGTTCAAAGTATCGAAAAAATTTGCACTAAAATAATGAAAAAAGTTATAAATTCATGACCATTTTTTAGTAACTGTACAAGAATTAATCTGTCGGATCTTAAAATGATTTTTTTCTCCATATAAATTATTTAAATCTATTAAACAATTAAAAAACTCATTGCAATAGAAACTGAGCACTCATTCATTAATAAGGGAATGTTTTTCATAAAGTTACAATATAAGAAGGGGGGGGGGGGTGTAAATTTACAAATATACTGGATATTTGAATTTATGTAGATTCTGCAAAACAATTTTCTCTCCATCAAGAAAATAAGTAAAGATCTAAAAAAAATTTGTAAGGAAGATTTTTATTAAATCACAGGCTACATCAGTAATATTGATCTAAGCCTGCATTCCATGCTAAATTCGCGATTTCTGCAGTAAAATAAAAGGGGGGGGGGAAGACAAGTATATTTTAACAATTAATCATAAATAAAAGATGTAAGCTCAAACAAGAAGTAAGCACCGAGACAAATTAAATTATTTCAGGGAGATTGATATTAAATCTGTTTATTTAAAGGCAAACCAAAAATAAGTAATGGACTTTTATCATAAAAAAAATAGATATTCCAGTAATTACAAAAAGGTTTTGAATGTTGATAACTGAAATCCGTTTTCATTAATGAGATCAAATTTTGAATGAGAATGGTAGTCAAGAGGAATGATGAATACCAAATAAGAAACAAAAGTTAATAAGGCAGTAATTTTGGTCCATATGTTGAATAGCAGTACTTTTAATCATAAATCAATAAAAAATCTTTTTCAGTAACAAACAGAAGAACAGAGGCATGCTATTAATATTCCCAACTTAATTAATAATATCAAATATAGAACAACAGATCATCAGCAATATAATATATGGCAAAAAATAAATAATTTCAACAACGAAAAGAAATCAAGTATGGACTATTCAGATAAAGAAATTTAAAAGAAAGTAAAAAATGCATACATATCAAATTTATCGAAGGGGTAGTAAAGCAAACACACTAAAGAAAAAAATGAATGGATTAAAACTTCTGATCGTATCAAAATAAAATTGTCACAAAACAGAATGTATACTTGGTTGTAATGATAAACAGCATTTTAATAACTTATAAAATCCTTTAAAGAAAAACTTATACGGTTTTATGTATATTGTAAAACACAACAACATTAAAACTGAAAAATGATTCGCAACAAAGTCCTAAAAGAGGAAATAAAATATGAATTGCAACAGAAAAAAGAAGAATAGCAAAGGAACAATTACCATGATTTATGAAAATGTAATTAAGATTCAAAAATTTTGCTCATTCAAAGGAGGGGGACTCTACAGCAAATCAAACAAGGTTACTTTCCAATTTTATATTTATGATGATTATTTCCTGTATTGATGATTCCGTTTAGAATAAAATAACAATTACAAAAAAAAAAAAAAAAAAAGTGTAATAATTGCTAGAATAAGGATTGAAAGTACAAAATACTCAGAGTCACTTTTTGTGTTTTTTAGCACAACATTTACAATTCAATTGGTGACTACTGATTCCATTTTGTACAATGGGCTCAATTATGACATCATATGACAAAGACAAACACGTGCTCTCCATTGAATTCCAAACAAACATTTCACTAATAGTACTTGTTATTCTATTTGTAAAACTCAGATAAAATTTCAAATCTGGATAAAGATGTTTAAATGTTAGAAAAAAAAATTTCTTCAAAAAGATTTTTTAAAATTAAAAAAAAAATCTTATTTTATGCTTATACTTTTAAACCAAATGCATTTTGTGTCCATATGTACTTTTTAAAAGAAAGTTTCTGCAAAGAGCAAAACTTGGCAACACCGAAGCACGTGAACTGATTGGCTGAAAACGCAAGATGGTTGTTATCGTGTGACTGTGACGTCACATGAATTGACCTCATTGCAAATGTTTTGTTCATTCCTGAAATTTAAGATTTCTGTATTCATTTTAGGAACTTTTTAAATTTTACTGTACGATGGTTTATAACATCCTCCACTTTTCAAATTTGAATTTTGTGCTTCTTTTTCTAAAGAGTATTGTCATCTGTTTCCCACTCATTGTATTTTTTGAATTTGTAGCTTGTGTTTATAAAATTGTATTTATTTTGTGAACTCTGGATCCTTTTCAGGGATTTATATTTAAAAATTATTTTCAAATTTATAAGTTTTGGCCATCAATAACTCAACATGGAACTTCCTCATTATCTTAAAACCAAATTGTAGCTTAAATGTTACATCACTTTGAATTTATTCAATTAGAAAAATATTAGTTGTGCAACAGAACTTTTCAATAAAGAAATAAAATCGTTCCATTTTTAATCTACAAGTAATACGAACATTACAATCAGAAAATTCCACCAAAATTAGATTATCATGTAATATTTGTGTTAAATATAAAACTGACTAAAACTGCTGATAATATATTATCTGATACTGCAGTTAAATTCTAGGTAAAAGGGAAAAATTTTAATGGATTTATACTTGAACAAAAACAAGAAAGATCTTAATTTAATGAGAAAAAAAAGGAACATCTGCCACATATTATAAACAAAATAAAAAGATTTTCTTTGAAATCAATAAAATTTCAAATTTATAAACTTTAGCAGTTTTCCCACCTATAAAATGAATTTTATTTACATGGATTATTGATATTTTACAGTTCCTACTGATTAAGTAAAACATATGTAGGTTTGTTTAGTGCATTATATTGCAAAGTCAATTTATATAACTACCATTAAAAACTTATTTTGTAACATATTCTGTTTTACTTCTAGCAGGAAGTAATTATCAAGTAAAAATGTAATAAATTCATATACAGTCGAACCTCTATATTGCAAATTTTTCTATATAGCAAACTTTTTCCTGGAACCATTTCACGATTTTCTTCGTAAAATAACCTCCCTATAGCGAAGTGCATTTTCTATATTACAAACTTTTTTTTCGTGTGATTCAATTTTTTTCTACCTATTTTTAAAGTATTTCTAGATATTTCAAGTTATTCTCTCTAAACATTATTTTATGGTGGTCATAAATCTAGAACTGTGGTTTTATTAAGTGCCTAACTTGCCGAGAGTAATATAATTCTGGGCAAAGATGCAAGGCATATTATGAAACAAAACATTTTTTCAAACAAGAAAACTAAAGATTTTAAGAGTAATTAAGTTTAAGGACGCATGTGGTAATTTATGTTTAAAATTTCTAGTTATAAAATAATGTTTAGAATTACTTGTATGCTTTAAATTATGTCCTTAAAATTCATTAATTTTAATGATAAAATTGTCTTAATGTTGAAAATACAGTATATTTCTCAACATTCTTTGTTCTCATTTCCCTTGCAGTTTTCCTTTCTTTCTTTTTTTGATGGTTAAAATAGATTAAATAAATATATATTAATTTACCAAAAGGTATGAATAATTACTCTTTTCAATATATAGTGCTCATGAATTTAAGATTTGTTTTATGTGATTTATATAGTATATCGAAAGATGAACGAACCTCCATATAATGAACTTTTTTTCAGGATTTAGCGACTTCGTTATATAGAGGTCCGACAGTAATTTCAAACAAAAGAATGTACAAGCACCCTACTAGTTTATTATAAAATCAATAATTAAGTTTTGAAATAAATGAGATGACCCTATTGTAAGGGATCCTATCAATGATATGATACATAAAATGATGTAGGTGGATTTAAGTAAATGGCAAAAGATACCTATTTTTAATATCTAAGATTGAAATATTAAACTAAAATTATTAAAAAAATTGATATAAAACAAAAATTTAAGATAGCTACATTTTTAATTCTTCTTACATGGTACAGCTTATGGTAGACAGTACAAAAAAATGAATGTGTAAGAAAATGCTCTACATGCAATAACATTTAGAGTTTATGCTAACAATAAAATCACAAATGAAAGAATTTAATAACGACGAGGAGCATTTCCCATTCCACCCATACCCTGGGCTCCACCATAATTTTGTCGTGGTAAATTTGAAGAACTGTTATAAGAACCTGAGAAGCCACTATGTGGGCCAGGTCCTTGGTATTTTCCAAACTGATTTTGCCCAGGAAAATTACTATTTGGGCCCATAGCATGAGGGGGACCACCCATTCTTCCCATATCTGACATTCTCTGCTGATCCATTCCAGAATCAGGCCTACCAGAGGCTCCGTAACTTCTATTTGAATTAATTCCTCCCATGTCTGGCATATTACTAAACCCTCCTCTGTGAGGTCCAGGACCCATTCCTGTTATATCAGATGAACCAATAGCTCTTTGGGATCCTGGTCCTCCCAAATTTGACATATTAGGATTTCCTCTGGAGAGGCCCATATCTAAGTTACTACTACCTCTAGGTGGACCCATATCTAAGTTGCCACCAACTCTTGGTGGACCCATATCCAAGTTGCCACCAACTCTTGGTGGACCCATATCCAAGTTACCACTACCTCTTGGTGGGCCCATATCTAAATTTCCAGCAATTCTAGGTTGCCCACTATTTGGCAATTCTAATAACCCACCAGGACCTCTTGGTGGCCCCATGCCACCTCGTTGCATACTCATGGGATCATTTGGCGGACCCATAACTGTTCCACCTCCAACAGATTTAGGAGGATTTTCAGGAAGAGTATTTGGAGGTGGATTAGACAAATTTGTGCCTGACAGTGAAATACTTTTCAACAGACTTGGTCCACTCTGTATTAAGTTGTCTAATGCTTGTTGAACAGTAGGACTACTGAAATTTAAAAATGTAGAAGTTTTGGGAGCAGTATTATTTGGTGCTTTAGTTCCAGCAGTAGTAGATGTAAAAACTGGTTGATTAACAGATTCTCCTCTGGCTGCATTTGATTCCAGATTTTGGTTTGGAATGTTGTCTTCAGCTGCTGAACGACTGGGAAGAGTTGATTTAATACCAGATATATTAGGCCCCATTCCTGGTTGTGGCCTAATATTACCCATATTAGAATTTACTCTAGGTTGCCCAGGTCTTGAAGGAATATCAACACCAGATACATTAGGGTTGAGGTTTGATGCTGAAGGACTTCCTATAGGTGGTGGAGCGCCTTGATTCATAATATTCATGATTCTATTTTGTAAATCTTGCTCTTTTTTAGCCACATCATTTTCAACTTCTGTGAATAGGAATGCAATTAAATTTATTTTAAAAAGGACTTGAAATGAATTTAAATTTAAGCAAATGGATTTTTTTTTTACTTATTAATAATAAGTAAAAATTGTTCAAGAAAAATGACACACACATGCAAGTTTTATAACCATCATATTTTAGTATTACAATTAAACAACTAGCCATTAATACAAACTAACAATTAAATGATTTTTAAAAAATGTATAACAAATGAACTTTAAAGTAGGAAAAAAATTTATAACAGAAAAAGAAACAAATTTGCAAAAAAAAAAAAAAAAAAAAAAAAACACAGCAGGCCTGAAGATTTTTTTTAAAAAAAATTCATTGAAAATACTTACTTGGTTTGAAAGGTGTTTCAAGTTTAATTTCAGGTGGAGGTACAGGTGCTCGTACAAGACCTCTATCTTCACCAGGTGTTCCTTGCATTTTATCTCGTCTTTCTGATAAATAACGAATAACGGTATCAATTTCCGAAATTGAAATCCAACGGCCATCAGCTAACATACGCAGCAAAATCTGCATATCCCGATCTGCAGCAACTGCACCAATATATGGACCCCTTTCTGCTCTCTCGCGTTCCATGTGTTCTCTTAGTAACCGTATATGTTCATGGAAGTTACGAGCTACCAACTTTAATGCATCTTCTAATGGCATATTACGATGTTCTGTAAACAAATAACAACATTTTAAACTGAAAAACATGAGAAAATGAAGAAAAATGGCTTTAATTTAATACACATGATAATACATAAGGATTTCTTTAAAAATCGATTTCACCAAATATTGAATTAAAAAAAAAACTTAAATAGTTTAAATATTAAATAAACAAAAAAAGAAAATTTCTTTCCTCTGGTATGTGTAAAAATGAGAGATATGAGAAAAAAGTGTCACACATTGATTACTTGCACTTATTAGAAAATTTTCGAACAGGCAAATTCAAATTTTCCCCAAAATAACTTAATTTTTTTAATTTACACAGTATTGCTCTTTTTGATTCAGAATACCTGATGACAACATAACCCCATTAGTGATTGTATGTACTCCCTTCATTGAATTATCAGTATATTACAAATATACTTTTGAAATATTTCAAATTCTCCCATTCAGACACTCTGTGCTTACATGATCTGTCAATGAGTCATTATATTCAAATTTGATCAATCATTTTGACTAGATTGCCAAAGTGACATCACAACAAACCCATGTTGAGACTCTCAACTTTATAGGGGAAAGTATATCACATAACAGTTACAAGATTTAACTTTTCAAATTCTTAGTTTCAAATATCAATGGAACAGTGAATGAAAACAAAACACTAATTTCTTTAAAGAATCATTCAAAAATAAAATTTTACAAAAATTATAAAACCATTTAATCGAAAATTTTTTTATGGCAGGAAAGTTAATTAGCTAAGAAAAACATGAAATAAAAATGGTGAGCTCATAGTTTTGTAAAAAACCAGTACAATTAAGCCAACAAAGAAAATATTTATAAGCACACATATTATTTTTTTCAATGTATCTAAAACTGTAACATGAATTCTATTTTGTGTCCATATGTGTAAAAGTACACAAATAATTACATTTTACTGAGTTAATCAATGTAATAATAATTTTCATGACAATTACCATATACATATATTATTGCACATAACAGAATACATATTTTAAATATGGATTCTTTAAAGAAAAATGAAAGTAATTGCTGAAAGAACATCATCCTTCCCTAGGAGTAATCCTTTTTTAAATATAAAATATATACATTGATCTTCATTACATAAAACTATTAAATGCAACACTGGTCATCTTTCTGGACTTAAGCAACTGGTTTATCGAAATACCCATACAACCAAATAGACACTTAAACAAAAAAGCCTTTTTTTTTACAAATATTTAAAACAATAACTATATTTCCATTAGATTTTTTGAGAAATTTTTATTTTTGTATGATTTTTTTTTAAAAATAAATATTAGAGAATTTTTAAAACACACACTATTTTTAAAGACATCATAAATTCATTAGAATTAGCTATTAGCACTTAAAATTCCCCAAAGGTTTATTAGTATATATTACTTTTTCTTTCACAAAGAAAAGAAAACACAATCGAAAATTACTTGCATGAATATGGATAAAAAAAAGAAGCTATTTTTGAAGTGATAATTTCCATAGGTGCGTTTTGCTGAAGAACTGCCTTTTTTTTAATGAACATCACGCTTGGGTTTGTAATGCTCATTCGGCTTTTTTGTCTTAAGTTGGAAATCTTGCTCGTATAAGGTGCCCCGCCCCGCGACTCCGAAACGACATGAAATGCGGTAGTTTGTCCCCCACCAATACGCCGAGCTTCCATCTAAGTGGGGCTCCCCCCTTGCCACCTCTTTCTACGAAAATGAATGTGGGATTCTTTCTAATTCTAGTAGAAGCATGAAAATGAAACGTAATATTTTTAAAAAATAGGCTTAGAGAGAGAGAGAGAAATCCTACACTAAAATTAAACAAAATGTAGAAAAAGGACAAATTTTTTATAGAACTAAGTAAATAGTGTAATTATCATTAGCAATATTGTAGTGACTTTAAGAATAAAAACCTAATTTTGTAAGCGAATCAGAATAGCAATGAACAAATAGTTTTATTAATCACTTTACTTAAATATACTTAGTCTAAAAAGAAAATTAAAACAATAAAAAAATTTAAAATAACAAAATTAAGTATACAGGTATTAAGAAAAAGTTACATTATATTTTGTTTTCTTGTATTTAAATTATTTAACTAAGACCTTGCAGCAGCACCGGATATATTTGTACAAAACTGCCACACAATGACAAAAGAGCAAGTATAAGCTAGAGATTATGTGATATAAATCTTCTGATTAAATCCCTTTTTAAAAGTTTTGACCTAGATTCCTCTCTTCCCAATCAACTACCTGTCTTACTATCCCTTTGCTTAAATTAATTTATGGATAGTATTGAATATTGTTAAATTACACACGAAATTCACAAAGTCAGATCGGTATTCTGAACAAATTACCTATGATTTTAAGTGGAAATTTTAAAGTAGATTTTTCAAAAGACAAATCAAAACCTTAAGTTGATTTCTTAAAATCAAAATTCAATTTAATTATGTTAAATGATCCGAATGAAGCAGAAGGAAGTATGGAACAATGCTTGATAGAGTGTGTTTATAGATATTTAAATAAAATTTTGGATCTTAAGTATTTATAACCTATTTCAGCTACCATAAACCTATTGTTTCCTTCTTAGAATACAATTAATTCACAAATATGATTGTATATTTTGCACAAAAATATTACTTTATCAATACAGACATATTAATAAATAATTTTATAGGACAATACTAATATCCCCTTGTTTTTTATTCACTGAACCAATCCCTGTAATAACATTACAAAATTCGAAGTTATCACTTCTATCATGTGGTCATAAGCACACACACTTTTTTTTTATACAAATAACAGACAAAATCGAATTTTCATAAATTATCTAAAAATCATGTAATCAATTCATTTGTACTAGCTTATATAAATATCAGAACATTTCAAATTTTTTATTTTTATGCCCATACATTAATTTTTGCAATTAATCATGATAAGGGTATATATAGTATGACTTTTGTGAAAGTATCACACTAAACAGTCAAATAAAATCTCATACCTTACACACTTAATAGCTTAAAATACGGATTAGTACATGTTTGCAATTTACATTTTAGTTACATAAATCTAATTAGATAAATTCCAGACTTAATATTAGAAAAAATTGTCAAGTTCATTTCCATATAATATATCAATGTTTGGAGTATGAAATAAAATCCACTTGCACACAAACAGCATAAATTAAATACGTTGTCTTAAACTTGTGAAATAATATTTATCTGTGCCATCTTTAGCTATGAGACATTATCGCAGTTATAATATTCAATTTACAGCACAGATTTTGAACCACAAAACACTTTTGGGTCTCATAGTCATAATAAGGAAATAAAAAATGTTTAGCTCAAAATCATTATAAGAATATCATACCTGCCAACTTTTGAAAAAGATGAAGTGCAAAATAACACAAACGATATATTTCACACAAATTTTTAAATAATTCATGAACATTTTAAATAAATAAAATAAAAAACACCATAATACACAAATATTTGACAAATTTGGAAAAAATTTCAAAATTAAGATATTATGATACAAAAATTACTCATAGAAAATTCTTTTGAATCGACTTGATTTATAAAAAAGTCATTAACTAAGGTACATTTAACCCTTTTGGGATGAAAGGCACAAACGTATGCATACAGTGAGAGCAGGAGGTTTCTTTCGCAAGTGGCACTCATGATCTGGAAGGTTTTTTTTGTGGTTAAACCTATATCCATGAAAATATTGAAATATAAATGCATCATTTAATAATGCTCTGTAGAGTATATGAACAGCATACACTGTACAAATTTTATAATTATATACATTATTTATGCAAGTTACTCCTCATTTAAATACATTTTTTACATATTTTTTGCTTACCGTTTATAACTTCGAACATTATACATTTGAAAACTGAATGTGTTACTTAACATTCCTTTTTAAGTATGAAAATTTTGAAAACAAGGATCTACACAAAATTCTATGTTACAATCCTTGCACTCATAATAAATCATTTGCTAGTTTGGAGGATTTTTGCAGGACTGTGAACAAAGGAAAACAAAATTTTCTATAGTGAATGCCCATGGAAAGGTATTTTCTGTCGATGTACTAAGCATACAGATGTTCAAACAATTAAGAATATATTATTTGTCACTAACACTACAATCAGAGTCTATTTTAGAATCAATATCTGAAATATTTTGCATCTTTCTATAACTTTAAGTTCAGTTAAACATTTTCAAAATTGTAACAGTAAGAAAAGGAAAAATTTTTTCTGCAAAATCTAATTATCCAATAAAAACTAGTCTGCAAACCCAAACACAACAATCTGGTGAAAATAAACTCATACTTATTATAAACAAATACTACTTCCTCATTTAAAGAACTGTTATAAAGCATGCAATTCGGAAATATTCCTTTCCTCTTATGTTTATAGAATCAAAATCAATGTACATGTCAATAATATTTCTCTCATTTCGAGGAGAAGGTCAAATCTACATGTACCTCAAATCCTATGGACATACAATGTCATACTATTACTACATGTACTATTGCCAAAAAATTGAAATTTTCAAAAGTTACAAACTACTGGCACGTATAAGCGGCGGTTGGACACAGAAGGAAAAAATGGTGATGGCCAGGAACTGAGCGTGTTTGTTGTACATGTGGCAGATGATGCGAAGGGGTTAAAGTGAGTGAGTGAATATTAACGTTGCACTGTTCAGCTACACGAGGGCTTTTGGCAATGGACCACATAATTTTGAACCATGGTCAAGTGACGTGGACGACACCTGAGCTGGCATCCCTCTCTCCTAACTACTGCACCACATCAATGGGAGGAAGTTTGAGCTCTCAACATGCCTGCCATGATCCAATATCTGACCACTGGGCTATCGCAGCCCCTGCGAAGGGGTTAAAGACATGTATATAGTAACATAAGGATATGACTTTAGAACTAAGATGCTTTTATACAAAATACAGTAAAATTGCTTAACTTTTACATTACTCTATAAAACATTATTAAAATTATTACAAAAAAAAAAAACCCTTACACAGTACTCAATATCATCATTAGACACTTCATTTTCATTGATTACTTTCAAGCATTCAAGGAAATAAAATATTTAATACCATTGAATTGATCAAAATCAATTCTTGTTTTAAGTCTGCTACCTTAGCATTTTTTAAGAATTCTTCATTAATTAGACATTTTGTTTTGTAGTGTAATCACATCAAGAAACATAAAAATACCACTCTTTTATCTTTATTTAAGTGGTGTACTTTTTTTATTAGCTTTACACAGCCAACAACAAAATGATTCACTTTTTTCTAATTTTTTTAAATATGGTAATTAATGTTATTAGTTCATTATTACAGGCAGTTTTGAAAATAAACAAAACAGACCCCATTAATAAATCTAGATATATTAGTCAATCTACGAACGAAAGAAGACCCTGATAGCAAAGTTTTGTTTATATGATTAAATGAGCTTCTTTACTGTGCAAATGTTGAAGTGTCTGTTTACTTTTCACACATTTTGTAGAGGCCATATTGACAAACATCACATTGACTTGGAAGGTAAAAAAGCAGCATCTTTTTCTGATGCTAAACTAAATAAGTACGGGTTGCTTGTTGCATTTAATAAATCTTTATTTCTTTCTTTCTAACAGCTCCTTTTTTCCTCTAGTCCTACTGTAGCATTATCTGCTATTAATGAAAATAAATGCTTAAAAGGCAATTTGCAATTTTTAAATCCACCCATATATATAATGAGTTCACTAATATCTTCTACAGTGGAATTTTCAATCAAATTTAATTTGCAAAAAAGGCCACTTTGAACTAAACATTTTGCAGGATCAAAGTAAGTGACCACAATGGGATATAATTTCTTATTTGTATCATTACTGTCACTAGATGCTGTTACTAAAGGATCTGTTTAATGCATTTATTCATATACTTTTTCTGATTAAAAGTTAGTTCACTAATTTCAGCAGATGTTTCAGTCCTTGCACATTTCTACTGCTTGGCAATGTCAGACTTTGGAACAATTTTCTGCAAAAGAGAACCACCATCATTTGTTACAGACATAATGAATATTATGATTCATAAAAAAAGATGTAAACAGTACTTTAGACAACCCCGATTCCATTTGACTGGGCATTGTCTTTGAAAAGATGATCCAATCTGAGCAACTACTATTTTTTTTTAAATTGTAGTGTCATTAGCTGAGTGCTTTGGAGTTTTCACAATGACAGGAAATATAATACCCTCCATCGAGACAAAATGCATGTCAATACAACATAGATCACAAAACAGATTGGATTGGCATGTGTTAATATAATCAAATTCTTTTTATATTTAAAAGTATATTTTGCTTTTGTTATGACATATGGTAAAAAGAATCAACAAAAAAAAAAAAAAAAATTTAAAAAAAAAAGAAATATAATTAAAAAAAAAAAAAAAAAAACATGTGCAAAGCACATGAGTCGATTTCTAGAAAATTGTCGTAGAAAGGAAAAAAAATAAAATAGTGATTCACTTAACAAAACCTTGCTTACAAATAAGGTAGGAACCAATAGCAAATGAAATACAATCTGCGGGTGCTAGAGTGCCATCATTTGTCACACAGGTGCACATAGTTATGTGGTACATGGCAGAAATAAGTAAATTCACAAACACTATGAAGGTCATTTTATCGTATTCCAAAAGCTTGCAGAACAATTTTACCAATAGCAGCACAATTTAAAATATCGTATTTCTGAGAGGCGTATGTGTATCCTCACGGCAGATTGAGGAGTTAAAACTCATGATACACAAGTTCTACGGTTTTTATCTACTTATTTTATGGTCATTGTGAGTAGAAAATGATAAATAGATGTAGGTGAGAATGCAGTCAGTAGATGACGGAAATTTTGCAAAAATGAATGAATGATCTAGATGTAAAAGAACAATGAAAAATTGAAAATTTTAAAATTGGCAGGTATATATAAGAACCCATATACCTATGCATAATATTTGCTTCAAATATCCAGCTATAAACAAAATGGTTTTCTTTAATTAATACATTAGATGCAATAAAATTTCAAAAAGAAAACAATATATCAACATATTTATTTTATAGAAAAACCCATAAATACTATATCTGAGGGCTTAGAAATTATCAACAAGCTATTTAACAGTTTTTACATCCTTAAAAATATTCAATGAATAAAGAACTACAATATATTTATTACCAAGATTTGTTTTACCATTTCAAACGAAAATAAGACAAGGGGTAACCTCCCCCCAATATTATACCATTAAATGCAAGACTGCCCCTCATAAAGAAGTGAAAATTTCCCAATAAAAAAAGCAAGCAAACATCATATTCATGGTAAAAAAAGACAACTTTTCATAAGATTTCTCCGAGTAAGTATTACAGTTGTAATAAATATTTTTTTTATGTAAAAATATATATAATCAAAAACATAACATAAAAGAATCTATCAGTACAAAACTATACATCAATGTAATTTCTTAAAAAACATTTTTCTTTTTCACATTAAAAAAATTTTTTTTTTGAAGTGATAACTTCTTTAAGCGTGTTTTGCTGAAGAGTGATCGATCTTAGCTCAATCAGCTTTTTTCGTCTTTAGTCAGAAATCATGTTCGGACAAGGTCATCAAGATTCTATAGTCTGCGACATAACACTCCTAAAAAGAAATCACGAGACCAAAGGAAGGGCGTTTCCCCTGGGCTTTGAAAAATACTCAGTTTTCGTTCACGCATGTATTTATTAATCAGTATATAACAATAGGAATAACCATAAAGAAAAGTGCGATATTTATATTATCATTTTACTTTATTCTTGTCATTATTGAATTTCTTTCTTTTTAGTTTTGACAACAAAGAATCATAAATTGATGCATTTATGCCAAATATCCTTAATTATTTATAAGTTTAAGATATTTTGTTTTATATGAGAAATTAGGGTTTAAATATGATATTAGTGTTCTGTTTATTCCGTCAAATCTTAATTAACTTAAAAATATTATAAGAACTTTACTAATAACTTAACCTAAAGCTACACACATTTTATAATTATGCATCGTTATTGTTGTGTACTTAACCGCTCATCTAATAAACCTGGGCAACCATAAGTTTCGGTTTTTTGTTTCCCAAAAGATGAACAGTTGATGCAAACTTTGGAAAAGACAATTCCTAAGGAATTGAAAAATAAATCAGATGACATTTGAATAGAAGAGCATCAAGTTTTAATGTACATTGTGGGATATTGCAAAAAAACATAAAAAAAAATTCAAATGCTGCGATTGCAAATATATATTTGTTGTAGAAAAAATCAATTTCGACTCAGAAAATGTCGAAACGACAAAATATTCACAGAGATATTGTTATGAAAATCATTTAAACGCAACATTTTATTTTTAATTTGTTGATATCGAAAAGATTTGAGTCAAAGTATCTTAAAGTTGATTGCCAATTACCTTGCTTTACATGCATAACAGAAGCATATCCAGAATTACATGAATTGTGGAATTTATTGCATTCATCTTCTGTTCACTGTAACACACCTGCATTTTCATATTTTTTAAAAAATATTCATTACATTCAGGAATATATGCTTAAATAATTATTCAAAATAGCGCAGTGAAGAAATTTTAGCGGCAAAGGATAGTTGGAAAATGAAGAAAAATTTAAGACCAGGTAAATGAATGTTTGCTTTTAATATTTTCCGTTTTATTTATTTAAGTATTCAATTATTGATTTGTGTATTATTCAATGTGCATGTACTTCCTTATAATTTATTTTTTATACGAAATAGAGAATGGATATAGCATCAAATACTACAGAATCATTTAGGTTTAATCAGTCATGTATTGGAGAAATTTATGCAGGGAAATGTAGAGCAGAAAATAGACAAATTCTAATGGTTGCTATTTATATTCCGCCAAATCCAAGTCTAGAGAAAATTATCGAGTTCATTCACAAAAATCTTAGTTGCCTACGCTGAAGCCGAATCGGCTCTTCTGAACAAATTACCTATGATTTTAATTGAGAATTTCAATGTAGATTTTTCAAAACACAAATAAAAAACCCTTAGTTGATTTTTTAAAATCAAAATTCAATTTAATTATGTCAAATGATCCAAATGAAAGCACGACGAAGAATGGAACAACACTTGAAAGAGTTTTTTTTAAATATTTAAATAATTTTGAATCTATAAAGTAATTTATAACCTATTTCAGCTACTATAAACCAATTGTTTTTTTCTTACAATACAATTAAATCACTAATACGATTGTATATTTTGCAAAAAATATTACTTTATGAGTACAGACAAATGTGATTAAATAATATTATATGACAATACTAATATCCCCTTGTTTTTTATTCACTAAACTAATCCCTGAAATAATATTACAAAATTTGAAGTTTTCACTTCTATTGTGTAGTCATAAGCACACACTTTTTTTTTAAAGATGGATCTATTATAAATTTTTATATCTTACTTTGTTTGAGGTTTCAGAATCATCATTTAACACTTAAAACTGAATTGATTAGCTGTTTTAATTTGTAAGTGATAGAAATAATTAAACTAACTGTTACGACAAGCAAAACTTTTTAGTAATAAAGTAGAGATTGCCTTTTTGGCATTGCACTTAAATGTAACAAAAAAAAAAAGCAGTTTAACATAAAAAGCAATAATACACTTGTTATCTATAAGGAGAAAATTTTTAATCTTCTATCATGCTTTCTTTTGAAGTCTTTTTTTTTTTTAAAAAAAAAAAGAAAACTTAAGATAGAGTAATGTTTTTATAGTTCCCTGCAGCAGTTTGTGGACTATAATTTAAAAGAAATTGAACAAATGAGTGATAGAAAAGCTATCCATATTTTGTCAAAGTAGTAAATTTATTGCAGCCTTTTAGTTTCAAAGATCTTTTTAAAATAAATATTTGACTGTTTTTTGAATGCGGATTTCCAGTCAAACCAACTCTTTACAAAATGTTGTGATTATTGGAATAACTGACCAATAATACAAGTAGATATCCAGCACATAAATGTATGATGTTTTTGACTGAGCAGTATAGGTAAAAATATTTGAACAAGTATAGCATGAAAAGTAATACAACACATGAGTAATATTGTTTCTTTCAACAAAGGTGTTATTAGCCATAGATATGTCGAGTTTATGAAAAGGATGTCACACAGTACTGAATGGTTTTAGATACGGAAAAGGATACAGAAACTGTCAAAATCAGGCATGGAATGGATATCCTTTATTTATTAGAGAAAGAATCATAAGTCAAAAAAGACAGCTTTAATAGAATTACAATAAAATTTATAGGTCTAAAAAATTCACCAGACAACAGTTGAAAGATGACTAGTTTGATTGGTAGTTTATTACAACTCTGAAGTTACATAAAAGCAATTGGAGAAAGACACTTCAAATTTTGAATCAAGGTCAAATGATAAGGATGACATCAGAGCTAGCACCCAACTCTCCAAATTTCCATATCATGCCATCACTGAACAGATTTATTGAGCACTAGCCCTTCACTGATCTACATGGCAAATTTTTAGAGGCAGCAGGATTCAGACATGATCCTGAAATTAGACAAAAACAATTCTGGTCTCATGACCATGACCACTGAAAGATGGCTGGAAGTCTTGGGTTTCACTGGCAGGTTTGATTTTACATCGGCTTACTACAGATCAATGAGACTGCCAAATCATTACTGTGCTTCCTTATTGTCAAGATAAAAAATAAATTATTCTTGAAAAGGATAGTGACTAGAGTGATAATTGAGAGAATTAAATGATATAACATATGATAAAATAATACATTATGTTGATGGTCTGTGTATTGGCCATAAGGTTTTGTTCAATTTGTGCGATGGATCTACAGCAGTTTCTCAACGTAGGGTCTATGCCCCACAAGGGGCAATTTGAAAAAGGACTCATTTAGAGTGAAAATGATCAATTTATTTTTCACTTCTTGTTTGTGTAATATGAGACAAGTTGACTAAAAGCATTAAATATTTGTCCTTGTGGCAATAAAATATTCTTTTCAAACACAATTACATTACTTGTTTTGAATGGTAGGAAATCTAGTAAACTAGTAGAATAGTAAACTAAGGGATCTAAGTTTCTGCAATGTTTTGCAGTATTGTTCATTATTAACTGTTAGTGTTTATTCAAAATAAACACCTGCTAAATTATTATTAAAGTCCTGTTTTTAAAAAAAATACATAAATAGAATAAATGTTAGTGATATATGAATAGCAAGTAAATTCAATTGGTAATCTTTATTAATTTCGCTTTCCAGAAACATTTGTCATATGGAAGAGTACGTTTTTTTTTGCATTTGGGTATTTTAATATGCATCTTTGATCTACGTTTACTTCAGTTCATATTAAGATCTTAATTTTTTTCTTTTATTTTATAGTGAAATGAATGGTGCAAGTAAGAGGAAAGTTTGTCAGTATTTGGAAGAAAATTTAAAATTAGGTTTCATCCCACTGTTTACAAAAGGTTACCTTTTTGTCTTTTATGCCAACAATGCTTGACCCACAAATCGTGAAACATGGTCATTTCGAACACAAAACATAATGCTCATATTAATTCAGATTTAAAACTTTAAAAAACAATTTTGAAAAAAGAGTAACATTAACATTTCTATTTACTCCTAATAATGCAACTGTCAATTGTACTCTTGAAGCTAGTTATCTTATTTTAGAGTACTCATCGCTAAATCTGGAAAAAGTCATACTATAGGGGAATCAATATTGGTATTTCCAAGTAACAGCACTGTTAGCAGAAGAATAGACAAAATGAGTGAGGATATTGGAATGCAACTTGTTGAAAAGCTGAAAACAAGAAAATTTTCTGTATGATTGGATAAATCTACATTGAGACCGTAATTACTTACATCAGATATGTTGATAGAGGTCATTTTTCTGAAGAAATGTTGTTCTATAAATCATTAGAAAGTACCACAAACTCCAAATTTATTTATAATAAACTAAAAACATGCTTAAATGCCAATAATATACCAATAAAAAATGTAACATCTTGTGCTGTAGATGGTACTCTTAATATAGTGGGAAAGAAAAACGGTTGCTTAAAATTGATGAAATATGCTTCTTGTGCATTGTATCATTCACAGGGAAAACCTGGTAGCTAAAAACATTTATGAAACATTAAATGAAATAATAATTTAGTTATAAAGAGTATCAATTCTATTAAAGATAATGCCAAATGTGAATGGTTTTTCAAGTTATTTTGTGCAGACCATGTGAGACTTACACTTCACACTGAAGAAAAATAGTTTACGAAAGGGAATTGCTCAAAGAGGTTTATGGAACTATTTGACACTTTAGTGATTTTAAAAATGAGTGAGTAAATATTAGTGTCACACTATTCAGTTAATCGAGAGCTTTTGGAGATAGACCTCGTAATTTTGAACCATGGTCAAGTGACGAGGACGACACCTGAGTTGGCACCCTGCTCTCCTAACTTCGACACCACACCAAAGGGAGGACATTTGAGCATCGACAGATTTAATGTGCATTGCACCCCTACATGGTGGATCTTCAATGGTACAAGGCTACCACGGCCACCTTTTAAAGAAAAACAATCTGGAATGAAAAAGTTGTTAACGGTCGACAGCAAAGCATTTCTAAGTTATTTAGCTGATATCTATGAAAAACTAAATATATTAGATGAACAATTTCAATGAATAAAAAAAATATTTATCAATGCAAAAGCAAAGATATATTTGGATTTACTGTTTTTATTGAACTATGTCAAAAATATATTTGCAACAAAAATTTTGAAAGGTTTTACTGGCTCCAAAAATGTGAAGAAATTGATACAGTTATAAATGTTATTGTTGATTATCTAAAAATTTTGTCAGCTGATTTAAAGGAAGATTTTCTGATTTACAAAATATTGATTTTCCAACTGGGATAACACAACCAACGTTAATCGATCTTTCTGATGTTTCAGATTTGCAGTATCAAGAACTCGCAAAAATGAAAAACGCTGAGTCAGTCCAATGGTTATTTAATGTAAAAGGAGTTACGGGCATAGCTTTGTGAAGAGACCAAAATCAAATTCTCAAATGTGCAAGAGAACTATTGTTACCATTTCCATCTTAATATTTAACTGAAATTAGATTAAGTGCCATACATTATCCAGTGCTAAAAAGAAATAGGCTGATAAAACAAAACGGGGAGACTTAAGTTAACAAAATTGGAGCCCAACATAAAATATCTTTGCAACAAACATCAAGTGCAAGGATCTCACTAAATTTTTTTATTTTTATTTCAGCTTTCCAATGATAATTTTGAAAGTTGACTCTTACTGTAATAAAATTAATTTTCTAGTGATTTCCTAAAACCTTAAAGTTTCATTTATATATGTACACCTATATATGTATCGGGGGACATAAGAATTTTTAAAAGGCTTATGGGGGCATGGTAAAAAAAAGGTTGACAAACACTGGTTTACCGAGAGATCTTGCCACCTAACCAAACTATTAATACTGCTTTATAGTTAGACTACAATTCACATTGGTCACTAAGAGGTCTAGTGGTGTGAATTGGTATGGTGTTATCTTCCATTACTGTAAAACAAGGCCTCATACTGCTACTATCACTCCTCAAAGAATAATGGGGTTTGGTTGGGAAATTTTATACAACTTTCCATATTCTGACTTGACACTACTAACTTAACATTTGTATTGTATCAATTCTTTCAGGCAAAAAAAAAAAAAAAAAAAAAAAAAGAATCTTTGATAATTTTGATATGGAAACTGTTACCCTACCCCTTAAACTCCAAATATCAGGATTAGTATTCATATGGGATTCTTTTCCCAACTAGACACATGGTGAGAGGTTTTAGATAGTATTGAGAAATAATGTATATCTCATGTCTTCATTATTATAAAAACCAAGGAGAACTTTTGCACTTACCTAATAGAAAGTATCATTCAGCAACTCAACTTATTTGACAAACGCATTCTTGGTGCTATCAATTATATGCATCCTGGTTGCAGCATTTTGATAGCACTAACGATTGTGTTTTAAAACATAAATGTGACAAAAACCAAACTAAATACTAGTGGATTTACATGTTTAGCATTCAATTGTTGTTTAGTTGATCAATGTTTTCCCTCAAGGTTATAATGAACTTTCATAGTAATGTTGAGTTTATCAACTGACGACAAAGAATCATCGGATTTCTTAAAAGATATATTTAGACCAATTATTGAGGAAATGTATTTTCAGAGATTGCCATCAAAAATATTAGAACGCTGGTTTGAAGAGTAATAACTGAATTAATAGTGTCTTACATATTGTCAAGTGAATATACCTCAATGAAACTCTTTAAAATAGGTTATGAATTAAGATCCTACTGAAATATTTAATGTTATTATCTCCATTTCATAACTAAACACTTTTTATAAATGTGTTGTCAATTCTTCTTGCGAGTGTAGATGATCCAACAGTATTATAGCTATGTGGATTCTAATCATATCAACATCATGAATCAGAAGTAAATTTTTTATTTAATAAATTCTAAAGTTTACAAGATTCAATTCTAATTAATATTGCATTTCAAAACTAAGTTCTTACAAATAAAATTCCCATAAAAATATGTAAGTAATTTGAGTAATACTCCAATGAACGGTAAATGTTAAAAATTAGACTAAATAAAGCAAAGCAAAAAAACAAAAACAAACTTTAATTAAAAAGTAGACATTACAAAAAATGCTATTAGCCTCAGGATGTAAACTGACAATTTTTAACCTAATATAAAGTTTATCTTTTAAAAAATTACTGCATAAAAAAAAGTTATTAAAATTATTTAAGAATTGTCAATTTAAATCAATAAAAAGCTCGAATTTTTTTAAAATCAGTCAAATAAACAGATTAATTTTATATATATATATATACAAATACTTATTCTAATCATACCTTGTGGAGCACCATGAAGTATGTTGACAGTAACTGAACCATGAGTCTCATTTTGTGGGCTTATAACCATAGCATAAAGACTTCCACGTCTAGCTATGTCATCAATAGTCTGTGTAAGAAGGGCTTCGTCTTTCAGGAAAAGAACATCTACTAATATACCCAATTCCTTTATACGAGCTTCCACAGACTCAGCATAAGCCCTGGAAAAATAATTAATGTGAATGAAAAACATTGAAAAATGTTATTGTGAACATGAAAGCTACAGTAGAGGAAGGGAAAAGGAAATACATATATATCTTTACAAAAAATATCCCTCCTCATCAATTGTAATTAATGTGAGAGAACTTGAAAGGAGACTTTTTCCAAGCTTAAAAAAATACTCAATACATTTTTTTACAAGTAAGTGATGCTTTCTCTAACTGAGTTTTATAATTTCCTGTTAGTGTTAGATACACTTTTGATACAATACTAGTTATGTTAATGCCATATCTTAAGTAATATAATATATAGTTATATGTAATTATATTACTTAAGATATGGCATGCTGGCAGATAGTTTTCACACTACATCAGCTCTCACGACAGAACTTCACATAGCACAAGTTCGAAAAATACAATTTTATATTCAGTGAAACTTCCGACACTTTAATTTGTGCATAATTATTGTTGAATCTTTCTAATTAATTTCCCCCTCTATATTTACCAGCCATGTCATGATTTAAACCTAGATACAGCTGTTAACAATGGTGATATATGAATGTGAAAGTTTTGTGAATACGAAGAACCGCGAATCCTTCGTTGCTCTTTATTTGGTATTTATAAAGTGTTTCGGTCTCCTACAAACCAACAAAGAGAAACATTTGTTTTTGTCTCATTTTAACTCTTCATAATGATAAGAAAATAAACAAAAATCTTGGTAATGCTGCAAAGTCTGAGATTATAACTTTTTATTATCTTTCTAAAGGTAGTGTAAACACTAATGATAAAATGAAAGCCTAAAATAAGTTGTTGGTGGATTTTTGACAGTTTTTTTCTTTTTTAATTATTACAGAAATAAATAGTCAAATTATATTCAAGAGTTGAACACAGGAGTTATAGAAGAATGAAGATTATCAAAAGCAAATGGCTCTAGACCTAATGAAATGTCATTTATATGTTACATCTCTGATTCAAGCAATTTCACAACAGAAAAGAGAAAAGAAATGAAGCAGTTTATTAAAATATACAATGGTGAGGAAGTAGGGTGAGATGAACTAAATCTGGTAATTTGTTATTACTGTCCAAAAAGAAAATAATAATAAAACAAATGTTACATAAAGCATAAAAAGACAATTTGCTCTAATCACACTACACATATATTTCCAACTTTAGTGCTAACTTAAGTGATCAAACATTAGTTTTAAAACATATCTATATTTTTAATAAATCTTTTTAATTTTTATGTTATGTTTTTCCATTCTAAGTTAATGCATAAATAATAATTCTTCAATTTTTTGGAAAACACATTCTGTATTATACTATAAACACAAATGAAACATTTTTTTTAAAAAAAATTCTTGTTATAGTAAAATAATTATTTTTAAAAGAAATTTAATGTGTAAGAGAGAAAGTCACACATAAGATCTCCCATTAAGGAACCAAGTGGGAGATATAGCATGGTAATAAATAGTTTTAACATGGAAACTGTCGCCCATCCGGTACAGTGGTTAGCAACGCTGACTACTGTGCCATTGGGACTGGGTTCGAATCCAGGAGAAGACATGGATATTTGTGAATGCATAGTGCCTTAGCAGCATGCAGGTACTTTAAATAGCCGTCGAGCCGCAAGTCCTCTCGTGAGGTTGGTGGAAGGCAAAGAGAGGTGGGAGGCCCTTGACCACCCCCAGGGTGTTCTTCCTCTAAATTGGGGTGAAAACGAGCTAAATCGTTCTGTCACTTGTATGGTGCTCAAAGCTACACCTAATGACAGGCGTCACTTAGCCCTTAACCATGATGAATTTCGTGGGCCTTGATCTGGCCTTTGCCGATAAGGTGGCATTGGTAACAATAACATGGAGACAACAGTCAGAGAAGCATTTAAGATGCAATATTTTGGATTAATAGCAATGAGATTAAATTAAATACTTTTCTTCTCACTCTGCACATTTAAATCTTTTACTTTGTAAAACTTACAATTTTTTAGGATGGAAGATACAAATTTAAAAATTTTCTCTCATTCCCTTTTTTAAATAAAGCATATGATAAACATAACATAAAAAAGCCTATAAGGGAACTCAGAGGTTTCTGTTCGTTCTAAAATCCAAATAAAAACATAAAGGGCGGGGGGGGGCAATTCAAAAGAAATAAACTTTTTCTAAAAAAATTATTGGTTAGTTCATTTTAATAGTTACAGTTTGCCTATGTTTATACACTCTTTTGTGAAAAGTAATTATTGCATAAATCACCTAAAATAATTTTTTCAATTCATAAAGAAAATTATTTAGAAAGGCTTTCATTTATAAATTCAAATATTTAATATAAAACTGAAGATTCTATGTTTTAAAATTTCAAACCATAATAATCTAATTTTATACATAACGTACATAGAAGCGTGACACATGATTTAATTTTAGGGGACCTTAATGGCAATTAAAAAAAAATTGAATACACTCCAAATATATGTAAGGTTATAAAGAAATATGAATTATTTAAAAAAAGGAGTAAAAACATTAAAAATTGCATATGCAACAATCACAGCAGTTACAAAAAATAAATTATATACTTAGAAAATATATTATATTAAACTGAAGATTAAAAGATTATATTAAACTGTACCTTTGCTGTCTATTGACAACTATTATTTCACATTCATTTGGCTTTGGAAATCCTTCAAAGTAATTTTTGGCAGGAGGAGGTGCACTTGGATAATTCATAGGTCTATATTGTAAGAAAATATATAAAAATCTTGTACATTTTTAATAAAATACTGCATATTCCAGTGTATAACATAAACCTATAATTTCAAACTGTATTCCCCTTTTATTTTCAAGTACCGTATTTTCCTTTACATCATCCGCAGTGACGTATTATCAGCAAAACCTCTGTTTGAGTAAAAAAATTAAAAGTGGTGCATAATCCACAGCAATTTTTATGGCTAATGATCCAAAATATATACTGACGATAATGTAGTATCAGATTTAAAAAAAAAAAAAAAATAAACACACACACACACAATATGATTAAAATTATAAATAGTAAATTTTTTTTGTAAAATTCTTTTCTTCATCGGGCATTCATTGTACCCCTAATTTCTAAACTTTCAATTTAAAATATTTGTTAATTCCGACATCTAAAGACTGTAATTTCTTTGTCAGTCCTGCTGGTATTAGTTGCAGATGCGAACTTCAGGGCATTTTTAACATTCTCATTCAGATGTGCTTCATCCAATCCATAATTAAAAACCTTTGGGTCACATTTTTAAAAATTTAGCCTCTTTTTTCCCCTCCACAGTTGAAAATATGATTCGTCAACGTTTAACAATCTTGCAGTCTCCCAATTTCCTACTTCGGTAGTCTTCTTTATAACGTTTAATTCAAAATCAACTGTGTAATTTATATACTTCCTGCTTCAACATGATGATATACGGACTTGAATATTTTCAGGAGGAAACAGGTCAGTTCAAGACAGAATGCAAAATGACGCTAACGACTAGCAATAGTAACATCTGTTCAATAAACCGAATTCGAACATAATTGGACAAAACTGATTGTAGCTGAAATACGTTAGCCAAGTCATAAGAGCTTTCAGCACTATCTGTTATTTATTTTGTGAAACATAAATGAGATATTTCTTTCAAAACTTTATTGTAAGCTTCTCTGAAGGAGAATGTTTTTTATCACATTATCCACAGCGGCATATAATACACACAGTGAAATTTGAAACTTTTAAACACATAATTTGCGGATTATATAGAGGAAAATATGGTAAGTTTTCTGCATAGCAAGCACCCTTTTCTTTATGAAGAAACCTGAAGATGTATAATGGTTTTATATTTGAATTAATTTACTTAAAGGATTTTACCCAACTTTTAAACAATATTTCACTGAATTGACGAGAGATAAGGGGAACAATGTGTGTGTGGGGGGGATTCTTGAGGGAGTAGTAAATAATTCTGCAAACAGCATGGGTTGTATTAAATGTAAATAGCACAATAATGTTATTCCATATTTTCTAGAAAAGAGGATACAGTTTGGAGTTGGATGTTCTGTCTTAATTTATAAACGAGCATCAAAGCCAATAAAATATTACAATATTTAGTTGAAACACAGTTGATCTAGCATTCTTTTTAATAGTAAATATGGATCCAGCTAAAAGAAACAATCACAGTACTGGTTTCAATAGCAAAGTCATTAAATTTGTGAAGAAAAATGGAAACTGTGTTGCAGCAAGCATGTTTCATGGTAATGAAAGCTCTATGTGTGAGGGGAAGAATGAAATAAAATCACAATACTTAACATGCCAAAGAATAAATGAGATTTGTATAAGTAATGAAATGGACTGTTCTAGAATAAAATGCTGCAAATTGGATCCTAGAAAATTGCCAGAATAGATTGATTTTAAGATAACTTTCCATAAATTTACCTTGGTTTAAACTGATCTCCTGGTACATCAAAACGAGAATTAAAACCTCCACCAGGACCTTCAAGCCTTGAACGTCCATCCATAAATCTATCTCTGTGAGGTTCATCTCCATAAAATCTTCCCATATCTTTTCTTCCTTCATCTCTTTTAGGATAAGGACTGAAAAATAACATGGGGCTTAATTATTCCAAACATATTTCCAATTAAATAACATCATTTTTGAGTTTAAAAAACTTTGAAATATTTTTACACAATTTAAAATTTGATTATGGTTAGTTACCTCTAAAATGAAACAACAAAATACTAAAATTTTTAACATACTAGTAAAATTATTTTGAATTCTAAAAAAATTCACAAAAATTTACTGTATGGCAAAAACATGCATTAGCTGGTCTAATTTAAATTCTATTTTTATTCGAATTAATGATAATAGTGTTAAGATGCAATCTAAGCATTGTTCATAAATGAATCTGCATTATATCAAGCATATGAAAAGTTAATGCAATGAAATTTCTATATAATTTATGAATTACTTTAAATTACTAAAAAGAATCTTGTTTGAATTGCCATGAGAAAAAGAAATTAACTTGAAAAAATATATACCCATCCTCCTTTTTAAATCTGTCATTAAAACGATCATCTGGTCCTCTCATAGGTGATCGATCCCTTAATGAAGGCTCATCTCGTCCAAAACCATAATCTCCTCTAAAAGGTATAAATAAAGTTTTCGATATATAAACCAATATATTGAATATATTTAAAAAAACAAACAAACCAAGAGAATAACTGAAGCATGATTTCTATTGATTCAAAAGTACAATACTAATTTGAGAACAACAAATTTGTCTGTCTTGACTATCTTTAGTTATTTTTAATTGGTTTGCATTTACATTGCTGGCCATTTAAATTGCAACACCAGGTAGGAATTATTTGACAAACGTGAAAAATCACATGAAAAGAAGATGTTGGGATATACAAATGATGAGTATTTCAGTGCACTTAGATGTTGCAGGAGGGAGAAACAACATCTGAAGCATTGCATAAAAGAAATGTTGTATAGAGGATTTCTCATTTGGAAAGCACTTTGTAAGGTTGGAGTTTGCTCAGAATATTGTGTTGTGCCTCGAACAAGAAGAAATGCTAACCAACAAGTGTAGGAATTTGATAGATGCATGTATTATGAGGCACGAGTTATGTATTAGCTGTCCTAAATTTTTCCCATCAGTATGCTAAAAACTACAACAAATACACTAGAGCACAAATTTTGTCACTCATCTCTTGGTCAACAGGATTTTCTTTTCTACTGAATATTGCAGTTTAAGCCTGTCTATTTTATTTTTAAAAAATGCAATAAATAAATTGCTAATTTTAATGTTATTGCTTTCTAAATAAATTTTTAATAACTACTTTTAAAACAATTTTTCAAATTTTTAGTTAACGACATTTTTTTCATTAAATAAAATTTGACTAATTCGAAAGTTTTTTACCGGTATGTCTTTATTTGAAAATAGACCCAACAATAGCTTTAATTACATTTTATGTCTAAGAACTAAGAGCCACTCTATTTCATAAATGCACCAAAAAAAATAATCACAATTTGCAAATTATTTTCAAGGCATCTGTCATTTCTAAATAAATGTCAAATTGAGCTATATGATATATATATATATATATTATAATATATGTTATTATTTTGGAAATAATAGTTTTTCAAATTGCACTAGTCAAGACTTATGAATGGATTGTTAATTAAGTGTCACACTATGAAGCGATACAAGGTCTATTGACAACCAACACCATAATTTCAAACCACAGTGACGAAGATTACTCTTGAACTGCCACCTTACTTTACAAACAGTCATACTAAATCAATAAGAGGATTTTTTAGTCTACACAGATTTAACAAACATCAGCCCATCTATACCATGGGTCTTCAATAGCAGCAGGATTTGAATACCTGACACAATATAAACAAGCCGTGAGTAGATGATCATGATCATACAGCTACATTGAATTTACAAAAAATAATGGATCTACAAATGTAAACTCAAGCATGACTATTTAAATGGAATTGAAAATGAAAGGTAAATTAAATTTATAAAAGGCTCTATTTTTACCTGCCTCTATCCCTACCAGGTGGGGATGGCCGTCTACCTCTGCCAAAAGGGGGCCGGCGTCCTCTGCCTGAATCTAAAATTTAATGACATTTGAAGTATAAATATTTAAAAATGCAATTATTTTGAAACAAATATAAGGTTTGTAATAATTATTAAAATTTGTTACACCTTTTATATATATATGTAATAAATAAAGCAAAATGGATATTTTTTGTTTGTTTTATATAAGGATATAATTTATAAAAAGTCATTTTTAGTTCAATGGAAGAATAAATTGAAAACGATGATAATTTAAATGAATATAACCATTACAAACAGCTCGGCTTTACTAGAATAAGAACATAAACTTGTTTACAGAAAAATTAAGATGTACACACAAATCACTTTAATGAGAAGATAAAATACAATTTCTATTCATTCATATACAAGATAATGAAGGGGAAAAACATACTAAATACATTCAATGAAACAAAAATTCAGGAAGTACTTCATCCCTTATTCATAAAATTATCAGTATAAACACATAAAAGAAAGGAAAATTAATTTACAGATTTTTTCAACATAAGCAATATTTGAAGGCTTAGTTATATAAATATTTAAATGCTATTCAATGATAAACCAGATCAATTGATAACTTTATAAATGCTACTGATAGAGCTTTGTATAATGAAAGAAATAACATGAATCTTGAATGATAATTCTAGAATGAATATATATATATATAAAATTTTGACTAACCAAATCTTCGTTCATCTGGATCATCTAATCCTTTATCATCCATGCTATTACCCCCATATCTTCTGGATTCATCAAGATCCATTTTATTCATATTACCAGGCTCACTATCACGTCCACGGTAACTCATGATTAAAATCTGAAAAGACAATATATACTTATTTCTTAGTTCTGTATTTAAGAGAAGTGCACTTATTTTACCTATCAAACTGTAATGCATATGCCTATCAGACTCTTATGTCAAATTCTAAAAATACGTATAACATGTTATTTTTGAATAAAGCATTTACTGTAAAATCAAGTGTATAATGCATACTTTGAACACAAAAAATAAAATTGAAATTTATGGGTGCACAATTATACACCACATATAAAAATGATAGCTAAAAAAAAAAAAAAAACAGTGCATTAGATTGGAATAATGTTCATTTGAAAGAAATGACGTACACGATGAACTTAAAGGGTATTAAATAAATGTAGCTTGAAAGTAAAGGTGCGCATTATATGCTGGATTTTACAATAAATATTAAGTTCCTCTTTATAAATTATTGGAAAACCATTATAAATTTTTTAAACTTAATGAGGCATAGCTTAATAAGTTGAAAAGATGTCAATAAATACAGTGAAGTAATATACTTTTTCTATTCTTTGGACTTAAAAATAGAATCCATAATGCTTTTTTTGTTTTGTGTGTGTTAACCTTTAAAACTTTCTACCTTGTATGGGTCAATTCATCCCATTTATTTCTAAAACTGATCTTTCAATACCTTTCACAGATTTTAAATCTTGTTAACCTGAGATCCAATTGTGATTGTAAAAGAATACCAAAACATTCACAAAGATCTAAGATACTTGCAGATCATAAGGATGAAGAACAAAGAAAATGTGAAAAGGATAAATTGGAACTTGAAAGAATGAAATTGGATTTTGATCAGTAGGGGATAAAAATGGATTCTTATTAAAATTGACAAAAATTATACCAAAAATGTTGAAAATTTTAAACGCTTACTTTGGAAGTGAAGATACTTCAATAGAGGTTTATGTAAGAGAATAGTTGAAATTTAATAATTTCTGTGCAAACAAAGGTCCTTATCTGATAAACTCGAGTCATATTTACTTGCTGTAGATATAGCCACTGGCATAGCTAGTCCCGAGAGGGCCTTGTATCACAATTTGTTACGGGCCCTTTTCTAGGGATCCTTAACATTTTATGATTTTTTCATTTGCTTATGAATTTTGGAGTCTTTGAAGCGTGGGGGCCCCGTATCATTGATACGGTGGTAGCTACGCTCCTAGTTATAGCTGAAAAATGAACATTCATATTACAATGGGTGAATTTTATTTTCCAGCAGTTTTAAAAAGTCTGGAATAAATACTCTTTGAAAGCTGCTGCAAAGGAATCCTTAAGCAATGAAATGCAGTTTTTAAAACTGAAGTTGATGGGGAAAGAAAGAATTAAGTTTAAATAAGGTGACCAGTTTTTTTTAAATGGAGAAAGAAATGTAAGGAAAAATTACGTAAACGTATGAAATATTTTGTTAATTCAAACAAAAATATACAAATTATGCTTGTATCCCTTTTATTTATTTAAATGAGAATTTTTCCATTGAATGAATTTTTTTGTCAATATTTCATTTTTGAATATATCAGAAATTTTGCAGCATGAAATATCCTTCATATTGAATTTTTTGGTAAGTGCTGCAGCTATATAATCAGCATTCAAACTTGATTTCTCATTTGTTCAAAATCCATTATCAAATGAAAAAAACTGTTTCAACTGCAGCATTAGTTCCATTGCAGCACAACGAAAGTTCAACAAGAATAACTGAATTTTCATATGGAATGTGTTCATTTTTGAAATGGTAAACCCACTTTTTTATCAGTTCCAACATGTTAATTTACCCACAGTACAAATTTATTAGAATTTCAACATACATTCAGGCTTTTAATTTCTGCAAACAGACAGTTGTCAGTGATTTTAATATAAGGCATTTCTTTCAATAAAAACTCATCACAATTTCCTATATCTACTCAATTTACTTGCAATGAAATCAAAAAACACCAATGAAAACTGTTATTTCCTGAAATATTTGCTTCAGATCATTCTTTAACATGTTTGGTAAAAATTTGGCACTTCTTTGGTAAACTTTTCTGTTATGCCCGGATTTGTTCTTCTAAGTTTGACAATTTTCTTTCCATTATTAAAGAAATAAATTTTTAAAATTGTGTTTAATATTGGAGTTTAAAATCATTCAAAATAAGACTATAAATTCTGTAGGTGAAATATGTTCCCCGTCAATCTTTAAAGTCGTTTTGTGGAAAATAGATGCCTGATTATGTACAAAATACATTAATATCTACAATTCATACTGTACTGGCACATGACGCATAACAGTTTGGCGTGGCGTCTCTGAATTCAGAGATTAACAGATTAGTTTTAAAAAATTGAAAAGGAGGAAGGACAGAAACTATAAAAGAAGGACTGTCCTCCCTAA
>BMAV01005892.1:60225-71264 GCA_019973955.1 Trichonephila inaurata madagascariensis
AAATTAGTTATAAAATACCTTGTGCAGCACACTGATACATTAAAAGTATACTGTCTGAAGTACCCGCTCTTCGTACGAGTTCATTTTTCAAAAAACAAAAACATTCTTGATATAATAGCTAAATTGTCAGGAGAGTAAACCCTAAATGCGAGACAATGTTTACGAAAATGTAAACTGATATTTTAAAATGAATGCTCATATTATAATTAGTTTTAAGCGAACTGTAATTTTAAGCCTCACAGAATTAGAATTTAAAATTAATGTTAAATAAAGAAAAATAATATAAAATTCAGATGAAGAATAATTGTGTTATTTTTAATATTTAAAGCGAGAAGACTTCAAAATGTTTTATCCCGGGAGCAGGCACACACTCAATGCTAAAGTTAATGGTCACGCGGGGTGATTGAGTCCCCTCAATCCTTTTTCAATTCCTTCTATTAACTCACACTCTCTATTTATTTATTTATTTATCTTGGTGGAATTTTCAATCGTTAATAAAATACATTTTAAAGCTATCAATTGAGCGGAAATTTTATATACACGATTATTTTGGAGAACGATACACAATAATAAAAAATTCCATTAAAAAAATTAATAAAAATTAGTTGATTAAAACTAATTATTCAAAGAATTACAAATATAGACACGTTTGCATCATTTTTGGCGACTTGTGTCAAAACTTGAAAAGGTTTTTTTTCTCACGTTTTAAAGCATTCAGTTGAACTGAAATTTTATATACACGATTGTTTTGGATGACAATACAATACTTTAATGATAATTAATAAAAATTAATTACCACTTAATGTTGTGATTCTGTCATGTATATATATATATATTTATATTAATCGTAACTATTTAATAAAAAGTAGCTAAAATAACATTTTTCTTTGTTGATCTAAGTAGGAATTGACTTAATTTTTTTTTTTATATTACTTGTTTTTTTTATAATTATTTTTATTGTACACGATACAAATCGTGATTCCAGTGAATAATTTAATTAAGAGAAAGTATACTTACCTACTTTCAAAGACTTTTCAATTTTTCTTTGGAAACAAATAATCAGTTTTGCCAGAATTAACGATTTCGTGATCTGTGTGCTCTGGACGACCACTTCCATGTTAAAAGCGTATTCAATATAATAATATGGATGTTACTGCTAAAAAAAATTGTGTAAAACGTTTTTCATTGTGCTTTAAATGTTTGAGAATACTCATAAAAATAAATCTAGGCCAAACAATCCTTCAAATCCTCTGTGGTTTTCCAAATATCATAAAACTCTTTTACATGGAAAAAGCGCAATAGAGAGAGAGAGAAATACATTATTTACTACTTCCCTAAATGAGAAACAAACACATAAGAGAGAGGTCATAACTAACTGTACCAATAACTTAGAAGGTCAAACAGATGATCAAGCAAATACATTCTGCTGTCGACAGCTATAATGTGTGTGTGTGTACAGTATTTCAAATATAATAGCAGTGATGAATTTTTTATCTTCCTAAATTTTTTCGATTCTGGGTCTGGGTTTTGTTTTTTCTTTGAAAGAGTAGTGTTTTAGTTTTAAAAAGAAAACGTAATAAAAAGTCTCTCATCATGGGATTACAGCAAATCAAATCATTTTTTTTATAGGATCAAAGATAATTAATTAGGTGTTGAAGAAGTTTTTACTTTTGATGACGTTTTATCGCCAAATGATATATATATAAATTATATCAGAGTAAAAGTGCATTTTTTATTATGTCTGAAAGTATTTTGTTTTAATTCATTCTAGAGTAAATTAATTATTTTTTTAAATCTTTTATTTTCTATACACTCGCCCCCCCCTTGTACGGTTATCACGCCCCCAGGGGGGCGCACCCCACAGTTTGAGAAACACTGCTTTAATGATAATAAAAATTAATTACCACTTAATGCTGTGATTTGTCCTATGTATATACGTATTTATATTAATTGTAACTATTTAATAAAAAGTAGCTAAAATAAAATTTTTCTTTGTTGATCTAAGTAGGAATTGACTTGCATTTCTTTTTTATATTAAACATCTAAAATAAAATTATCTATTTTGAAAATTTTGTCTGCTTTTTCTCCGATCCCTCTTTTACCAGCAACCTCCAGGGTGTTCTCTCTCAAAACTGGGGTGGAACCGAGCCAAATCGTACTGCCACCTGTATGGAGTTCAAAGCTACGGTAACGGAAGGAGTACAACTAACGCTTTGCCACGATGAATTTCGTGGGCCTCGATCTGACTACGTTAGACAGGTAACATTAGCAACAATAACAAAAAGTAAGGAATTGTGTTGCAAAATAAATTCATAGATCTGACCATACGTATGGAAGAACTAGAAAGAAACTATAGTTCTCGGTACAAGTGGACTGCTGCGAAATAACTGTCTTTTGTTTGATACCTGGAGTAGTCAGTCTAAAATATATAATGCGGTAAAAAACAAACGCGGTAAACTTATTCTCGTAGTATTTAGATCTATGCTTTCAAGCAAATAAACATTGCATTCTATGAATCAAATAAAAGAACAGGATAAGGAGCAACTTAACAAACGATAATTTGCAATGATGCCTAAAATTGAAAACAACTAGTTATTCGCCAGGTATGGCAAGGCTTTCAAAAAGAAGCAAAACCATAGTTTTAAATTTTAAACTAAAAATCTTGCACATGCTTTATTTTTGAACTTAAAAAGCTATATCTATACAAATAAATAAAACTAAAGTATCTGTAATTTCAGATTAACAGCTTTTTACTAAATGTATTTAAAAGTGTATATGTTATATATATATATATAAAACAATTTAAAAAAATTTTGTCTGTCTGTTTGTTTTGGCTAATCTCTGAAACGCGCGGTTGGACCGATTTTGGCGGGACTTCCACTGGCAGATAACTGATTTTATAAGCAGCAACTTGGGCTACTTTTATTTTAGAAAAAAAAAATTAAGATTCGGTGAAAACAAAATTAAAACCAATGAAATAGTAAACAATATCCGATTCAAATAGGGTATGTATTATTTTATCTATATACTAGCTGCATGGCCCTGCGTTGCACGGGCTTCTTCAAGCGAGTAGATTTTAGCCTTGGAAATGTTCCCTTTCCCTCTCAGTGTCAGCACTTCCTGGTGTCTACGATTTATGTATTAATGTCATTAAAATTCTCTTTTTCGAAGTTTCTTCCACCTCTTTACCCCGTCGTACGGTTCTATTTACTCTCCATTTAGTCAAGCGTTGCACGGGCTTTTTTCGTGGATATAACTTTATCCCCGTGGAAATTTTCCCTTTCTCTCTGGACGCCAGCAGCTCTCGATCTGTGTAATGCGCGATGTGAGTGATTTCAATATTTTTGTCATTTAAGTTCCCTTTTCCTTCTTTTTTTGTCAGACAGGCTTTTCTTTGTCAGAGTTTGCTTTCCCCCCTTTTTTTAATTCCCTTTGTCCATCCCGGTATTGTGTGTGCACTGGCTTTTTCAATAATAAAACTCTTTTTTCTCTCGGATTCAGTAGCGCACACAGGAATTTTTCAAGGAAGGGGTCCGGGGTTGAAAGTTCACCATTCTTGTATCATGCTATTTTTGATTTTGTCGATTTTCAGGAACAAAACACAGTAAAAAACTAATTATTGAATAAATAATTAGCATTAATTAATAAAATTAATCATTAATAACAAATATTTAATTAAATTTTACGTATTATATACTTAGAATTATAACCAATTATAACCAACAACCCCTTGTGTGCGCCACTGCTCGGATTAATATATATTTTTTTTCAAATTTCTATTTTCGATTAATAATTCACAAAGCTAATCCAGTTTTATTCACAAGAAAACAGACAAACTACGAATTTATTATTAAATAACTAATTTTGTAATAGATAATAAAAAACAATACAGCTTTGATTTTTTTTAAAAAAAATATTAATTTATATTCATTTTTGTTAAATAATGAATTTAAAATACTCTTACAGTTAAACTATTTAAACGACTGCTTATTTTTGGATGCGTGCTCTTAAATTCATACGTAAGCAAACGTATATGGCTCTCTTCGCAAGAAACGGTGAACGTAAAAACGCACCGAAGATACCAAAAGATGGGAAATGATTCGAGGAATACATTTTGACCATTTAATTTCTTAAATTACAATTATTTGAAAAGAAATTAATAAAAAATTATAAAAAGCAACCGATCACTTTGAAAATTGGCATGTATATGTACTTTTTTGTGGAGATAGTTTTTGTGCTATCCTCTTTGTTGCAGCTCCCCACCAAGTGGCGGAACAGCATATCTACTTCCGCACCGTTCAATTAATCGCCAAGTTGCCAACAAGGGTGACAAATATGATGCCAACTTGGCTCTATCGCTAACATGTTTCCATTGAATCGCCATTATATTGTGTAAGGAACGGCGTTGCTTGCAAATATCACAATGTTAACATAAAATAAATACAACTGAAAATAATATTAACGTTTTTACACATTCAGATATAAATTATTTACACTATTTTATGCATTCATTGCACAAAATTTGTAACAATGTTACTCTTGCTAAGCAGAGATTAGCTTACGAAGGTGTTTTCAAAAATCCACCCACAAGGGAGTTACGGGGATGTTACAAATATAAAAAAATTCTTTTTGTCAGCTATTAGACTTAAAATTTAAGAAATATGATTTGTTGTTCTGCTGAGATATGAAAAAGCTTTTTTTTTTCGTTTAATTTACAACTCACGTAAGATCAACTCATTAAAAACTTCTTTATCCTTCAATCTGTATTGTTTAATTTTTCAATTCCCCCGAGTGATGAACGGGTATACCAGCTAGTATCCAAATATACGCACATGGCTGTAAACAGCATCTTGAACAGAAGGATTCAATTTAGGGTTACTTAAAAATGGATGGTTTAAAACAAGGATAACTAATGTCGATTTTATGTGAAAAATGAGATAAGTTATCTGTTCCCAAATTCTTCCCAATTTTTACATGCAAGAACAACCAAAGTTAATTTTTTAATTGTTATTGTAAACATGAAACTGCAGAATAAACTACATTTGATATAATTGGTACTATAATTTTTTTTCACGAAGCTTGAAAATTTAATTCTTAACATTAGGATATTTTGATATTGGTTTTTTTCCCCCTAAGCCAAAAAATAAAAACAGCTTCGGTAGTTTTTAGTTTCTGAAAGAAGGAAAAGTTTTACTATGTAAAACTTTATATGAATAATACAAAATATATTAATTAGAGCACGAGAATCTTGATCTGATTCTCTACCGGAGGGGGAAAGCGATCCCGATCTCCCCCCTTCCTGTTGAGCTAGTTTATGCATATAAATGGCTGTCTGATATCTTGTTATCTTGTTTCACTCAGAAACTGGCTCATCTCTTTTAAAAGTCCGGCGGCTCTTCTTCTAGTACGCTGTGTTGGTGATTTCTCCCATCGTGTGTATAGCACATATTTTCTTGCATAGAAAGATTAATAATGTATTAAGTTAGAAAATTTTAATTTAATAGCTTAAAATTATTGCAAGTTTGGATGTAGGTACTACATTTTTTAAAAAAATTAATTATTGCCAAATTATATTTGATTTATTAATAAAAAAAAATACTGAAAGAAATATTTTTAGATACATTCAAATAATTAAAAGTGCACAAAGGCATTGATTTTAATAATAAAATTAAAAAAAAACATTATAAAATTCATTATTAAATTCAAAACGCAAATAAAATTGTATTTTACGCAATATTTTTTTATTATTAAAAAATGCTTTTAAAATTTTCAGAAATAAACAAGAAATTTGAATTGGAAAGATAATCGCATTTTTGAAAATAACATTTTAAAAAAACTACATTCGTATTTTTACAAACAAATTTAAAGAAACATTTTGCTTAGGAATATAAGGATTTCTTCCTATTGAGAATGTGTGCTGTGGTGTGGAAATGAGGAAAATGAAATACTATCTTCGATTCTTTAAAAACTAAACTTTAATGTAAACTTTTTGAAACAAAGTTCTTTTAAGTATAAAAGCTATAATTTTATTAAAATTGATTTTAAACTATCACTAGGTAATGGAGAACTTTACACAGTCATCTAAAATTAGAGGATCCTGCTGGGAGATTAATGCCCGACAGGGCTAAGGGCTTCAATAAATATCTGTTACTGTTAAAGTAATTATATGTCTATTATTAATAATAACCACATTTTTTAGTAAATCTGATAAATAATGCGCATTAATCACATTAACCGGTTATTATTCAAAGTTGCTAATGAAATTGAGTCAGTTTGAAGCTGCCAATGAAATTCAGTTATTGAAACTTCAACTATAACTTAATTTTTTTTTTATGTCTATGTGCTGTGATAATAAATCTGTCGTTGTTGACATTAGCAGTGTTAAGGTCAAAATTTGGCAAAATTTTATTTTATGGGATATTTTATTTGCCATAAAAAAAGGGCCAAGTTTTTATTTTTTATTCACTACAAGAAAAATATTAATAATAACAGATGGAAATTATTGCATTGACAAAATTCCATTGTTATTTATTAATATTAACAGGTAAATGTAATAAATTCTGATAAATTATTCCCTTTAAACAGCTTAGTTGCTTATTAATAATAATTAGTGATTATTATATAATAAAAACCAATAAATCACTTTGACCGTAACGTATCAAACAATGACAAAATATAATGTTTTAAAGTGAATAAAAATTAGTTGATTTTCTTAAGAAACACATAATAAACAACAAAACAAAAACAAAGAACACGCAAATATTGAAACTTTTTTGTCCTACACGATATGAAGTTTGCTTATAATATGCTAATCTGGAAACATTTTTCTTTTTGGAAAACTTTTTGAATTTGGGGTCTATTATCTTTAACTCTACGTGGAGGCGCGAGCATATCAAAAAGTCGAAAATGAAAAGTCATATAAAAAAATTATTAATTTACTGAAAGGAAGCGCAAAACAAAATGTAAGTACATTTTGACATAATAAAAAATAAAATACACACATTTATACTGATATAACGCACTTACAAACGTAGAAAGAAAAAATAACATAATAGTTATCCTATGTCTTAAAAGTAACATATACAAACTTAAATTCTTATCTTGATAATTTGTGTGCGGCTTATAATTAAGGTCATGTTATAACTTTAGCATCAAAGTATTTTATTATTGAATTCGAAACCTTCTTATTTTACTGGGATGGGGGGGGGTAGTGAGGAAAATTGGGTTACAAATATTGAAAGTTTGAGAAGCGCTGCTTTAACATTAAGTAAAGACACAACTTCAATTTACTTTTAGACAGGTATATTCTATATCTTTTAAATCATCCTTTATCTTCAACATCTCTTACGTGTGATTTCCGCAACACTTTTTTAATTTGCAAACTCGACAGCAACCCTACCTTTTCCGCTTCTATTATAAGACCGACGCTTCGTATTGTCACTCAGTAATGAATCTCGCATTCCCCAGAATGTCCACAACTTCTAAAATATAACCATGGACAACACTTCTGGGAACAATTCTCTAGTTCTCGAGGTATATAAAGCATGCCACTTGACGTGCCCACGCGTATGTTAGTTCGGCTGTGCGGGGAATCCCAAGCCTTAAGTGTTCACAATGTCCTCAGCAGCTGAGAAACAAAAGCGGGTTCTGCCCCTGTTTCAATATGTATCCTTTTCCACCAAGGATAAATTTGGAATGCGGGTTCAGAGGGACCCTCGCCTGGCAGGCTTGGGAGTTCTAGGAAGGGGTGTCCTTTTCTCCTGCTTCCACGAGGACCATCTTAAAGAAGCCACCCAACTTTATGAAGTACTCATCAGTATGTATGAGATTGTTTTAATATTCTTATACAAGTTAAGCTCGTAAAGTTAAAAGTGTGTCTCAGCTATTTATTAAATGCCTTATGTTTTTGTTGATCTGTTAAAAAGTTATTTTTTGTTTGATGGATAAAAGTTGAAGTATGCAAGTAAAAAAATAAAGTCCTTTTGCAGAAATTAAGATATTAAATATATGTCTCAACAGTGGCGTACACAGATTACTTTTATTGGAGGGGGTGGGTGGGCATTAAAACACATAGAAAGTACTTAGGCACCACAATCTTTATGCTAACAATTAAAAATCTCTTAATCTGGAGAGGGTTGGGGGGGGGGGGTTGAACTCCCAAACCACCCTTGTGTTCGCCACTGGTCTCACAATATTCAAAACAAGAAAATGGGACGTCATTAATGAAGTCCCATTTTGCCCCTGACACCCCTGTCCTAGATCAACAATTGTTGATCTAGGGCAGGGGTGTCCATCCCAAATGACCTTGCGGGCCACTTCGGAAAAACATTAACATCTCGTGGGCCGCACATAAATATTTATTTTTATATCAGATTTGGAAACAAAAAAACATCTATTGGAGTGAAAATTTAAAACAAAAAGAATTATTATTGATTTCATTATTTTTCATGTATTCATACACATAGATAATATAATAATATTTATATAATATAATAATGCAATGATCAAATAATGTTTAAAATATTACAGTTGCCCTTTTCTTGAAAATTACGGTGTTCCTATTCAATTGATCTTTCGTTACTCACTGGTGAAATTGGATAGTGCTGTCATTCGCAAACGATTAAGTATATACATTGTCCTTTATCTTTACCATCCTGAATATTTTTTTTTAAACTTTAAAAAACATCTGTGACTGCCTCTTGCTTTTTGAGCACTCCATACAGAAAAGGAGGAGGAGAAACGAAAGTCGCACATACACACAGAGAATCATGTACCATCCATAGTATAGGATATGCATAATGCAATCCGAAATTTACTAAAAAAGTAATTTACTATAGTAAAATCAAATGTAACTGTCTGATAAAATATAAATCTATTTTAATTTAAAGGACATTTCTATTATCAAAAAGGATTTATTTTAAAACAAGAACAGGTAACAGGCAAATACATTGTAGATATATATATATTTATAAATTTACCCTCAAATAAATTTCAAAATGAAAAAATTTAAAAATCTAATATTTAAAAACTTTTTAAAAAGAGTCGACGGGCCGCATGTGGCCCGCGTGTTGGACTCCCCTGATCTAAGGAGTTAAATTCCTAATTTGAATTTTTAGTATCAGAAATATACAAAGTACATACAAAACTGGATTTTACTGATAAATATATATAATTTCAAGTTCATATGTATTTAAAGAATATAGATAAAATTTCAAATATATTTTTCATAATGTATTTATATAATAGATTTGTATTTATGCAATTTCCCATTAGAATATTTAGTCTAAAAAGTGAGGTGCCAGCTCAGATATTTTCCTTTCATTTGTAACTTGAGCATGGTTCAAAATTACGAGGTCCGTTATTAATAGCTTTGCATTAATTTAGAGGGTGACATTAATTATCAATCAATCAGAATGTATGGCTCTCACATTTTAGAAGGATCGTATTAATATGTTAAAAGCAAATTGAAAAACAACTCAGAATATACAACAGTGTGATTTTCATGTTAAACTCAGTTTTCTGTCTGATGTTTTTCGCTGCATAAAATGCTTGATATATTCTAAAACTGAACTCAGTGGCACAATAGTCCACGAGGGTCAAGGCCTACTGTACCCAACTCAGCTTTCGCTGAGGTGCATTAGTAGATGTTCCGATCAGGTGCTCATGATGACGCGAAACCCCCAGTGTTTAATTCCGAAGCAAGCTTGGCATTAGGTTATCGACTTACTGAAGGGATGAAAGGCTGAGTCGACTTTTCCCAGCCCGGGATTTGAACCCCGGACCTGTGACGTGGAAGAACAATACACTACCACTCAGACACTAGGCTTCGCTTGACATATTCACACCACATGAATTTTCTTAGATATCCCGAAGGCTACGGTAGCCTAATGGTCAAGGCCACGGACATGGTTAGCGTGTCAAGAGATCGATCCTAGTACCGCTAAAGACTCATCGTGTAGAGGAGGCCGTTGTACCAGTGGCGTAGCGTAGGCTTTCGCCGCCAGGGGCCGACCGGAAATTTGCCACCTCTCTATTTTAATTATTAGTCAAGAAAATTAGTAAAACCAATAAAAAAGCAACTTAAAATTTTTTTTATTGATTAAAAATGCACTTTTCGTGTTTTTTTCATAACAAAATCTTTTATACAATTGTCAATATCAATATGTATGTCATGTTCAATTGCCAGAATAGCTAACTTTGTTAGCCTTGACGTGGACATAGTAGATCTGAGATATTTTTTAATTAGTTTTAGCTTCTCTCTCAACTGGTATTACTGATGGCAGATATTAAAAAAAAAATTCTCAACATTATGACAATGTTTGGTAAGCCATCTTCAAGTTTGGACTCAATAATATATTTTAATAATCCCAGAGAGAGCAGGACCTAATGTGAGTTCTTTTTTACAGCCTGGGTCTGTTGCATCTAAGAAATCTTGTAGAAGTACGCGCTCAAGTTGGAATTCTTCTTTATTAATGTCTTGAGGAGCTTGATCTAAGTTAAGTTCGTCTATGCTCAATATCACGTCAGGCCTTAAAAAAAGCATATTTTTGATCTAGATTCTGCAATTGTCAGAATTTTTCTCGAATTTCAGAAGTTACTCTGTTTATTGAAGAAAACATTGTTCGCCTCAAGTCATCTTCGTACGACAACTGAACATCTTTACTTCCGTCGCCAAATATATGCTTCCTCCTGATTCGTCTTGGGGGTTCAAAATAAATTTCAAGCTCTTCAGATAAACTTTTAGCATATATTTAAGTGTCATCCACGAATTTCTCTCGTTTTGCTTCTAATACAGTCTGTAAAGCACATAATTTTTGAGCACATTGATGGATATTTAGTCCCTCTGTTTGCAAATAATTTTGAGCATCACTGACTTCGCACACTACTGTTTTCCAGAAGCCTAAGTAACACAAAAACGAATGCGATTGGATAGAGACTAATAAGCTTCCTTCATTTGTACGTTTATTAAGGTATCCGACTACGTTCGGAATCGTTATTTTAAAAAAAGCGCATAAATGGATAATTTTCATGATATTTAG
>BMAV01005892.1:80550-92800 GCA_019973955.1 Trichonephila inaurata madagascariensis
GCTTCACTTCTTACGAAAACGTCAAATCTTGGCTTGATGACTGGCTGGCCTCAAAAGATCGATCATTTTTTTGGCGTGGTATTCACAAATTGCCCGAAAGATGGGGAAAATGTGTAGCTAGCGATGGATATTATTTCGAATAATGAAATATTAACAGTTTTCGCAAATTTATTGTATTTTTTTTTTTAAACAATCGTCTCATTTCATTTGCATACACCTGGTATATATTAATTTACTTATCTAAATATTCTGAATATATTTTAATTTCTTTTCGTTACATTTTATATGTTATTAATGAAGCTCCTTATATAGATGGCAACAAGTTTTAGTTAAGTATTTTTTTTGTGTGCATAATTATATAGTTACTAAACACCAGGAGCTACCCCTCTTTTAATATGCATAATTAAATGAGTGAGTATGGGACATACAAATCTCAAGTTTATGGAAGAGAAAATTGAGGTAAGCAGTGGAAAATATATTTTTTTATTATAAAATAATTTTAGATTTTTTAATTGTGAATATACAAGAAAGTACAATGCTTTCCAAAAAAAAAAAAAAGTGAGATTTTAAATCATAAAAGGAAAATCAAATATACTAATACAACTTATGATATTTTAAAAGTACTTTTTTTTTGTGAAATTAATTAAATGTTTATTAAATTGCATTAAACATTTGTGACTCAAATGTTATTTTGATTAGTATTCTATGTAATTGTCTCTTTTACTCAAATAAATAAATTTTCAAAATTTATTTCCATTTTATAAAACAGCTTTTGTGAATGTTTGCACCACATTCTGAACTGTTAAATTCAAAGTTAATGTATTAAATTTCAGTAAAAGCAAAATAATAATTTTAAAATTGGCTTCTAAAAAAGAAATTTATTTTTTAGGAGCAAGTTTTTTATATGAGCAAAAGTATTTATATGTGTGTGTAAATATATGAAACTAATGGAAGTAAAATCTGTTTAGTATACGAGAAAATATTTGGACCACTGTGACACTGAACCACTTTCCAAAGGTATAAAATAGTATATTATATGCACTGATTGAGATTTAAGCATTTTTAAAATTATTTATAAAAACTATATCTAATTTTAAACTTGAAATTATTGTTTTCATATTGATAATTTAATAAGTAATTTTGTGCATCATAAAGTTTTTGTTTCAGAGAAAGTACCAAAATTGCTAAAAAGAGTGTGATGCATTTCTATGGAAATTAGATTTATTGTTTTATAAACTTTAACTTTCAAAATAATTTATAGAATATTTATTTAGAATATTTTTGATATATTTAGCCAGATGTAATTTGTACTCTTATAAATTCACTTTTTTTTCAGATACGATTGTGAACGTCTGTCCAATCATATGCCTCAGATGATTCCTTTTCATAACTTCCATGAACCCTTGGAAGGATATTCTGCTCATTTGAGTTCCAATGTCAATGGTTTACCATACTCCTCCAGGAATGCTGGACGTAAATTGGCTGATTTGGAAGATTGTGCAGTACAAGACATGGAAAGGTGGAGGGAAAGAATATTGCAGTCCATCAATTTGGGAGTTGTTGTTGATCCTAATGGACATGAAACTGTATTGGATGAGATTCATGGTATCAGTATTCTTGGAAACATTGTCGAGTCAAGTTATGATTCAGTTAATGTTCCATTCTATGGAAGTTTGCACAATTGGGGACATGTCTTGATTGCTGCAGCTCATGATCCTGATGGCAGATACAAGGTTGAGTGTGCATTTTGCTTCTGAAATTTAAATTATAAGGATTTGTAATTTTACTGTTTTAAACATTGTTATTTTCGTTTTCCTAATACCTTTTTTTGTCTGATTTGACTGTTGAAAAGTGAAGTACTTGTTTGTATTATCTCTAAAAGACTTTTTTAGTACCAAATATTAATCAAGAAATAAGGCAAAAAAAACAACACTATTTGAAAATGAAAATTTTTCTGTTTATTATTTATTTACTTTAGTGTTACTAATTTCACATTAATTTCCTTTTTTAAAAAATATATTTATCTTTAATTATTCAAATATTTAAAAATTAAAATGTGTTGAAGTTTTACTTTTTGTTACTACTTTTGGCTATGACAGAAAAGTGTTCATGTTTGTGATTTCACAAGTGGCATTGTTTCTGTTGAATAATGGGCTTGAGACCTGGTGCCTCTAAAAACCTACAATTAAAGAGGAACTGATGCACACATTATATCTGTTGAGACTCTAGATCCTCATGTTGTTGGGGTGTGGAAGTTTTGTTGAGTTGGGATACAAATTCATATGTCCTTGTCACTTGACCTTGGCTCAAAATTATGAAATCTGTTCCAATAGCCTTCCTGTTAATTTTAAGTGTAATATGAATAAAAGCAATAAATTTATTTATTTTGTATGTATCTATTTAAATGTTAATCTTTAAATTTTCTTTGTTTAAAGAATTAAAAAGAGAAATATTTTGATATAATCATGTTCATTTTTTAAAAATATTCATTTCTGAACAATATTATCAATGTTGTGAAGCTGAAATTATTTCTTGAAAACATATTGTACACTGGTTTGTATGTTAAATAAGGGAATTATTTACTTTTTGTAATGTTTACTGATCTATTTTGTAGTTGAACCCTGGTGTTATGGACGATACAGCTACTGCACTTCGAGATCCAATTTTCTACAGATGGCACAGATTCATTGATGATCTCTTCCAGGAATATAAGAAGACACTGCCTCCATACACTAAAAATGATGTAAGTTATTTTGTCAATGGTAAAGAAATAAAATAGATCATGTATTATCCATGTAATTGTTTCCCCCCCGAATTTTATTTCTTTCAGTTTAAAAGTTTTGTCTTGTAAAATATCTTCCCTCTTTAAATTTTTGAAATAATTATTTTTTAATATTTTTTTTTTATTTTCTATCATCATATATAAGATGTAATTGTTTTGAAATTCACTATTTTTTCAGCATATTTTTATTCTTATTATAAATTCAATATAATTTTTTAAAATTCAATATTTTATTTTTGAGTATATTCAGTTTTTTACTGGTTGATTTGTTTCTGACAGCATTGTTCTTCTTCCCATCTTGTAACTTTTCTATGATAATGTTGCATAATTTTCAGTGTATTTTTTGTGATTTCTGAGTGAAAAAGAAAGGAATTCTTATTTCTTTTACTTTTATAAAAAATAAAGAATGTTGATAGTTAATTTAAGAATTATAATTCTCTTGACATGAAGTAATTTAAGATTATTAAAAATGTTTTTTTTTTTTTTTTGTTTTTTTTGTTTTTGTAGCTAGGATTTGGTAATGTTTTTGTGAAATCTCTTTCTGTTAATGCTGAAAAGCCTGATACTATTAAGACTTTCTTCAAAGATGATCTCTTGGATGTCTCTCATGCCTTCTATTTTGGAAGAACTGGATCTGTTAAGGTGAGTAGGCTTAATTTGTTCATTTATACTTCATTTTTAGCTTCATAAATTAATTCTGGTGAAAACTGTTTCATGATAAATGCACTCACACATACATTTATATTCATTTATAATATATATAGATGTCTGTAAAGTGTGGTTATTTAAAAAAAATGAGCAATGATTTTTACTTATGATTTTATATATTTTATAAAGAAAAGATTAAAAGTTTCTGTTTAAAAAAATGCAAACTAGATGCCATTATGTTCACATTATGCAACATTCTAGTTTTAAAATGGCTTCACCGCAAGACCAAGTGCAAGTTACTGCATGGTTTATTGAATTTAAATCTTCAACACATGTACAGCATAAATTTAGGACTACGTATAAACTAAAAGGTACCTTAATTTATTAGTGGCATAAATGATTTATGGCCACCTAAATTTCCAGTGAATAATTTATATAATGTGGGAGAAGTTTATTTTTGTGTAAGAATTTATAATTTAGTGAATTTCCTTTGAAATAGGTCCGCTACCAACATTTGGACCATGAGCCTTTCACTTATAAATTTGTTGTAGAAAATACTGGAACCAAGACTCGACATGCTAAGGTTCGAATTTACTTAGGACCTAAGAATGATCATTTGGGCAATCCAATCAAGCTTGCTAACATCAGGAGACTTATGATTGAACTTGATAACTTCCATGTTGAGTGTAAGTGACAAATAAATGAATACAATTTCATGAGGTAAAAAGGGAAAGTTTTTTAATTGAATTTTTATTTTATGCTAGACACAGAGATTATGAGATGGCTCGTGTTCAGTGAGATATTCAACTCAGAGTTATAGAGTAAATTATGATTTTTTACTTTGTAATTCAAGAAATTTTTTTTGGTTACAGATATTGTATGGTTTAATTTTCTTTTGATGAATAAAAAAACAATGTTTTAAGGGAAAAAAAGGAGAGAAAAAGGAAATGGATATTCTGCTAAATTATTTTTCTTGAAGTGTGATGCTACTTCTGCTTAATTCAATTAAAGGTTTTTGTTTGAAATTTATTTTTAGCAAATATTTATTTTAATTGTCATATTGAATTATATGTATTGATTTTTCAAGAAAAATTTATTCAAGTTTGAAAAAGCTTTATTAAAAAGCAGGTAAAAGACAATCTAAATTTCTTAAAATTTTCTTTGTGTGTGTTTTTATTATTGATTATAGTTAATATTAGATATGAATTACTTGAGGTAAGGATTCTTCTTTTAAGATTTTTTTTGATATAACTAGTAAATGAAATACATATTGAAGAATAAGTTATGATCACATAATCTGGTTTTAAATGGGTTGAATATCAACTCTAAACACAATGTTGACATGTTACTTGCAAAATGTTTTCTAAGACTTTAATCAGACTATATCTTAATTTCAATCTCTTATAATGGTTTATGTTGAAATCTTCAACTTAATACATTTTTTCTTTGTCAAAATTTGAAGTAGGATTCTTTAATTAATTGGAGGGAGGAAAAGAACTGAGCAACTAATAATTTGCATGTACTTGAATATATTGTTTTATGAATTTTTGATGACTCTTTAACGTTATGATAAAAATTAATGAAACGATTTTGGAAGCTGTGATTAGTTGAAACAATTTATAATGTATTTTTGAAACTTGAGTATCATAGAATAAATCACAATAAGTGATTTTGATTTAGAAATTTTTATTAGTTTTTTCTTATATATTCTAAATCATAAAAATGCATTTTGACTATTATTTCTTTCTTAGGAAAGCATAAAATGAATGAAATGTTATAAAGAATGTTTTGATGTTTTCATTTAAGTGAATAATTACCTTTGGAATAATTACAATCCCTCAGTTCTAAATTAGTTACTACATTTAGATAAATTTTTTTGTCCTAAATTAGTTACTACATTTAGATAACCAGCTTTATATTTGACAGTAGATGATTTCAGTATCGCAGAGTGTTTAAAATATGGATGGAAAATGCAACTGCAACCTACAAATAGTTCAGATTTAAATGTATTTGACCTCGGATTTTGCAACACAATACAATATCATATGCCTACAAAGAATATTGACTACTAAATTGATGCTGTAGAAGTTGCTTTTAAAAATATAAAAGTACAAAATAATTTTCAAAATATAGAAGTACTTGAACTGAACAAGTTAGAGGGAATGTACAAAATAACCCATCTCAATAAGGAAAAACTTCACAATCACAATCTTCTTCTGTGAAACCTGGCATGCAATCCCAATGCTATATTATGTACAAGAAAATCCTTAAATATCAATTAAAATTGTTATATTTGCGATTAAAATTATCATAACTCGGTATTTTTATTCTCATTTTTTACTTTACACAAGTGTAACACTTATTTTGGAACTCATTTTTTGAAGAAAATTTACAGGGTTTGCACACTCTTAAGCCACACTTCATTCTGTAATGACTACCACCAGTATACCAGAAAGATAATTTTCTTCCTAATGAGTTCATGATTCATTATAGAGAAGATAGTTTTATGTGGTTACTGGTGGAAGAGTTCTTACAAAATGGAGCTTGGCTTAAGTGTGTGAACCCTAGAATTTTTAAACTAATTTGATGCTGATTGAAGGAGGGAAAGAGATAATGCTTGGTAAGTAAGTGTTAATGATTGATAGCATAGCACTATGCAATCTCTGCAAAATTGTTTAGACAAAATCATAAAATCATCAATACCAGTAATAGTACAAAAGTATTCAAATGTAACAACTAAATTTGGAAAATAGAAAGTGTATAATAGCAAGATAAATTTATGCTTTCTATCTTCATAATTATTTTTTTTCAGTGAAGCCTGGCACAAACACAGTTGAACGTCGTTCAATTGATTCCAGTGTCACTTTGAGCAAGCAACAAACCCTTAAAGAATTGCTCCAGGGGAAAGGAACAGATAGAAGAGGTGATGAGTATTGCAGCTGTGGATGGCCAGATCACCTTTTGATACCTAAAGGTGATTCAGCTGGAATGAAATTCCACTTGTTTGCCATTTTCACCAATTACTTTGAAGACACAGTGAGTAAAATTTTTTTCATAAAAAATATGTTGTTGTTTCTAATGACACCTGTCTGATGCAGTCAGATCGAGGCCCACGAAATTCATCGTGGCAAAGGGCTAGAAGTATGCCTGTCATTGGTCTTGGCCTTGAACACCATACAGGTGACAGTATGATTTAGCTCAAAGAAATTCCCGAATGGACGACAGATGGCGACACCACCTATCTCCACCTCCACAATTTTGGCATGGAACTGAAGGGGAGGGAAATATTCTCCAGTCCCCTGCACTCGTGATGCAGCCCACAAGACTTTCGGACCCACAGATTTAATGAGCACGTACTCATTGTGTACTCAGAGGGTATTTGGTGGCATCGGGCATCGAACCTAGGCCTTCCAGTCTGGAGTCCGATGTTCTAACCACTAGGCTACCCACGAATAAAAATATAAACAATGAACGTACTGAATATTTTTGCTTAAAATTTCCAATAGTAATAGTCTTAAATAATGATAGTCTTCAGTCTCTAAGATAGAGAATTATGCCCAAGTCAAAAGAAATGTGTTATCTTCAGTGTGTTGGTTCATGTTTTGATGAAATTCAGAAAATAAATATTAGGAGCTGAAGTTTTTTGTGAAAGATTTGCAGCTACAAAGACTAGCTAGCTCTGCAAAATATATGTGTTAGCATATAGGTGAAAATTATTTAAAAATTATTGAAGTATTGTCTGCAAGGGTTCTAAGCAAATATATAAACTATCATATAATCTAAGTCTTTTTGACCATTAATTGATGAAAATAATCCTTTCTGGAAAATTACAGTATAGCCCTAATAGAATTTATTGAATTAATATTTTATACTTTGAAAAATATTACTTGCATATGTTTCCTGTAATTAAAAGTTGGTTTTCTTCAAATAATATTAATAGTGAGTATAATTAAAAGCTTGATATATATATATATATATACATATATATATATGTCAGGCCCCAGGCCTGCTGGTAAAATGAGGAGGGCATCATCTCTAAAATACTTCTTTATTTTGTTTCAATCACATAACATCCAACATGGCGTCCCTTTGGCGTGCAATCGAGTAGAACAATAAACAACACTTCGGCGAGGAGTCACCAGCTAAGCCTTTTCGAGTATGCGTTCTCTCTCGTCAGCGCTCGCTCCGCCTTTAAATAGGCTTATTTACCCACAAATCCTTACGCGATGGTAAAGAGTTCGCTTTATATTTTCATTTATTACTTACTTAATTTTGAAACTAAACTTTTTAAACCTGACATATATATATATTTCTATTGATCAGAATAATCTACTAAAATCTTATGTTTGAGAGTTAACATGTGTTTATAAACATTGTTGAATTAATCATTTTTGGAAATTTATTTTTGGGGTCTGATGACTATTATATCTATAGTATTCAATATTGTACATATAATGGTCATTTATGTAGTATTATTTTAGCTGAATTTGGGAATATTCTATCGTTTTTATGCTGGTAAAAAGTTTCCTTGTGTATTTTTAGTCAATTATAGTACTTTAACAGCTACTTTTATGCTTGAATTTTATGCATGTTTTCTATACTTTGATCTAGAATGTCAGGTGTTGATCCTCTATTTATTATCTTTGTTTTTGATATATTTTGAAAACTTAAAATTGCTAATGGAGTTCTTGTTCTAATTTTGTGTGCATAAAAATGGCTTTGAGTTATTATTCTTGAGTTTTAGAAAATTAATAACTACTGAATTACTGGAGAATTTATAATTATTAAAATTTTACACCATTTATGCTTTTGGAGTAATATTTTTGAGATGTTAAAACAATAGATTTTAAACTGATTATAATTATAATTCTTCTGATTCTGATTTGATAACGGAACATAGAGTCTTAATGAAATCAGATGAACATTTTAAACCATTTCTTTCTGGAAGTCAAAATTTATTTATATCTAAGTTATAATGATGTCTATTCACATAATACATATACTTTTGAATATTTATTTTTATAGGTAAATGACCATGGTCGAACTAACGAATGCGTCGATGCTGTAAGCTATTGTGGGGCTAAGGACCAACTGTACCCTGACAAACGAGCTATGGGCTTCCCCTTTGACAGAGAAATTGTTGCTAATGATTTCAGTGAATGGCGACAGCCTAACATGATCTCTGTCCCTATCACCATTGTTCACACTTAAACTTTATTTAATTCCAAAATGAGAATATTAAAATGGACACTGAAATAAATATCATCTCTACTTAAAAAGTAATTTAGGGGAAATAGAATAACATGGAGTTAATACTCTATTTAAAAGTACTTGAAAAAAGTATCAATAACACTCTGTCATGCTATTTATGCATGCAATGTGTATTGACTGCATGTTTTTCTTGCTAAAATATTATAAATTTATTTTGTTAATTTGTGTTTTAGTTTGAAATTATATTCTTAATTATTATGTGTGTTGAGACAAAAAATGTAATGAAAACTCACTAAACATTGCACAATATGGTTTCTTTATAAGGAGAAAAAGTATATATATTTTACATTACGTATTTTAAGTGTTGGTAGTACTTAAAAATAATATATAAGTAAAAAAATTATAATTTTTTAGTAAATAAAACAAACTAAAAGTGATTTCTAGTTATGAATGATGTTCATCATCTTCATTTTATGAACTTAAGTTGTTTTTTTAAATATAACTAATGGATTAACGATACTAAAAATATTGATTATTAAGAATATCAAGCAAAATTTTAAGTTCTGTTAGTATAAAAAACTTGCATATTATTTTGTCTCTGGCATTATAAAAAATATAATTTTCATCTTGAAATAAAAAGTAAGCGAAATAGAACAAGCCTTTTCAAATTTCTTAAATTTGTATATGGGGAATATTACAAGAATGATGAAATGCTCATGTATTATTCATGATTTTTCATGAATATTCATGTGTTGCAACAAATGTCAACTAAAGCATTTTAAACTGAATTACATTAAAAAAAAAAGGTATACAGTTATGTTTTTAAAATTTAATAATTGTAAAAAAATATTTGTGGCCTTTGTTCAAGCTCGATTTATTTTAGTTAATATATGGATACATTGTAATGCAGTTATAGTTTTTGAATAAAAGACTAAAATTGTATAGCTTGTTTGAATGATTTAAGTAATTTGTTGCACCTAAAATTATTAGCTGATATTTAAAATAGAATTAATGGGATCCTCATTAAAAGCTCTTTTTCCCCTCATAAAAATCCCTAAATGTTTTTTAAAAATTAATTTTGCTATTTTGTGTTTAGATTTTATTGTTTTTTTAATACAAAATACTAATGAAAATTTTGAGAAATAAAAAATATAAATAAATTATGTAGTTTTTAAAAGTAGAGAATAATACAAGATTTTGCTATAAAATATTGGCTATCTCTGTTTTTGAAACTTTTAAAAACCTGTTCATAGTAATTGTCCTGTGATTAAACTTATATTTTAATGCATTATGAATGAATAATAATGAATTATTTACCGCAAGTAAATGAGCCGAGAAAATGTTAGATACAAATATTTTTTGAGAAGATTCCCAAAGAATGAATGATTTGAAGTAGAATGTAGTAGCAGCAAAGAAATTTTATGTGAAGCTTCACAGATTAGATTTTTCTGATTACTTAGTGCATAAATCCTTCATTATTGACCTCTATGCCCTTCCTCACCCCCATCTTCAAAAAAAAAAAAAAAAAAAAAAATTGCATGCAGTGAAACAAAGAGCATTAAAACTAGAAAAGACGTAGTTTGATTTGAGATTGTCTTTTAACTTGTTCTTACCACAGAAAGATTTTGTTTGGTGACATTTTTCAGAAAATATTCCATTTTGACAGTCTTGTTCTAACCGTTAATGGTTTGTTAATAATGTGAGGTGTAATTTTTGGGCAGACTTTGGGGCCAATAGTTTTTCTGAAAAATCGTGTTACAGCTCAAACCAATTTGTATGTGTGACTGTACTCCAGAATACTTGTTTCTTCAATGATGGCTTTTGATTGATTATTTATTAACTTATTTGAAAGATATGCAATGGAGCATATATCTTCTCTGATGGCTGCCACTTGTTCCAGGAAGATTGTGCTCTTCTCTAAACATCACAAGTTGATTTAATGAACAAGAGGATGTGTGTGTGTGGAAAAATACTTTTATTTTGTTCTCAATCACCAGTCTGTAACAATATTGAACCTTTGTGGAAATGTTTTGCATGACGAAAATGAGAGTTTCCTCCATTTTCATTTTAACAGAATTGGGAAAATTGTACTGGAGGAATGGTATGAAATATCTTTTGTGAGAGATTTATGTGTACTATACTGTTCGAATTAATTGGGACAAACATTTTTTCTTGTCTAAGTTGGCATGTGGTTACCAGTTATGTTCCGCACCACCTCAAACTGATTATATCTACCCAGAAGTTATGTGGCGGATCGATCTTTACTGTAATTTACTCGTTTGATTGGTTTTAGTACAATTTTGTTCAGTTTTGAACCTTTCAGTGTGGTAGCTGGTGGTTATATATAATTTTGCTTTCTACATAACACATATTAATTTTGCTTGCTCAGAGAGGATATTATTCTAAGGAAGCGTTCTAAAATAATCGCTCTTAATGAATACACTTCTATGACGGTGAGATATATAGCTATGGTATTGGGCAAATCAAGTGTTTTAAGAATATTTCAAGATTTCTGACCATCTAAAAAAAAAAAAAAAAACCCCGAAAATGTAGGCTCAAACAGAAAGTTACTCCAAGAACTGATAAAATTCTAATCAGAAATAGCAAAATAAATCAAAGCAAGACAATCGCAGACCTCCGAAGGGATTTATTGGATTTATGGTGTTGAAGTGAGTACCTCATTTGTACAGAAAAGAGTTCTGGAAGTTAGCAGCAAGGCATCAAGACCGAGGAATAAGCAATTTCTCTCAGAAAGCGATGAAAAACGCTTAGCATAGACCAAAAATACTGATCCTGGACTGTTAACGACTAGAAGAAGGGGTTTTCAACAATGAAACGCATTTATTTGTGCAGGGATACAAATCAAGTGCAGTTAGACGAAGTGAAGTTGAAACTCTGCTGCCAGAGAGATCATATCCAACAGACCGCAAAACACCCTTCTAAACAGATGGTTTGGGATTTTTTCATAACAAATGGCAATGTAAGATTAGTTCCTTTTAAATGCCTGATGAATTTGTCAAATACATAGAAATATTATGCAGTAGAATTGTTCTATCCATGGAAACAGTTGATGGAACATTTCAACGGGATTTGGCTTCTTGTCACTATTCGATATTGGTTCAAACTTTTATGCGGGCAACCGTCGCCAAAAGCCTTCGTGTAGCTGAATAGTGCGACGTTAATATTCAATCAATCAATTTATGCGGGGAAATAAAATAAAAGTGCTTGATTGGCCTGGTAATTCATCAGACCTTAGTCCTATTGAGAATTTATGACATATTCTCGGGATTCGTTTAGTTAAGATGATTTGCACGACAAAAGAACAAATGATAAAAAGGGCTATGCTAGTGTGTTTCCAAGACAATGAAATCAAGAACATGTGTGCTACACTAATGGAGTCAATACCAAGACGAGTTGAAGACGTCATTTCTGCTATAGAACATACTTCGTGCTAATATAGAGATTTTTCAGTTTTCTTAAGGTATGTAATGATTAAAAGCAAGGGTTTTATGAAAAAATCGTTTACCATTTGTCCCAATTAATTCGAACAGTATAGTACAGCGATACTCAACCTGCGGGCCGCATGCGGCCCATCGAGCCTTTTTAAGT
>BMAV01005892.1:117431-128912 GCA_019973955.1 Trichonephila inaurata madagascariensis
TTTTTTTTCAAATTCACTGCACAAAGGAGCTGAAATTAAATTATCGTCAATGAGATTGATCTACAGGGCCGTAGCTACCACTATATCAATGATACGGGCCCCAACAGGCATAACTACAGTACCACCCACAAGGCTTCCGTATCTTAAAAAGGGCCCCGAAAGAAATTTGATAGAGGGGCCCCCTCAGAGCTAGGTACGCCAGTGTTGATATATATCAATCCAACCTGCTAAATATTAAGTGCTCGTTTGCTTTTTACTCTGTGCTTTAGGAGACAATTTCAGCTCTTCAAACTCTGCCTCTTTGTATTTTATTAACAAGTAATATAAAAAATTAAGTCAATTCCTACTTAGATCAACAAAGAAAAATTTTATTTTAGCTACTTTTTGTTATAAATAGTTACAATTAATATAAATATGAATATATATAGGACAGAATCACAACATTAAGTGGTCTCATTAATTTTTATTCATTATCATTAAAATATCGTATTCTCATCCAAAACAATCATGTATATAAAATTTTAGTTCAACTGAATGCTTTAAAACTAGAGAAAAAAATCTTTTAAAGTTTTGACACAAGTCGCTAAAAATAAAACCAACGTGGCTGTATCTGTAATTCTTTAAATAATTAGTTTCAGTCAATTTTAATTAAATTATCGTATTTTTACCCAAAATAATAGTGTACAGAAAATTTCAGCTCAAATGAGTGCTTTAAAATGTGAGAAAAAAAACCTTTACAAGTTTTGACACTAATCGCCAAAAATGATGCCAACGTCGCTGTGTGTATATGTAATTCTTTAAATAATTAGTTTTAATCAATTAATTTTTATTACTTGTAATTAAATTACTGTATTGTCATCCAAAATAATCATGTATATAAAATTTCAGCTCAATGGAGCGCTTTAAAATGTATTTTATTAACGATTGAAAATTCCACGAAGATAAATAAATAAATATATAGAGAGCGTGAGCTAATAGTAGGAATTAAAAAAAATTAAGTTAATTCCTAAGGTCAACAAAGAAAAATTTTATATTAGTTACTTTTATTAAATAATTACAATTAATATAAATATGCGTATACATATGACAGAAACTTAATATTAGGTGGCAAAATACAAAGCGAATTTCCATTTTCCTTTCTATATAGGGTGTTGGATTATTATTTTTGTTACTATTTATACATTAATTAAATTTAATTATTCCAATAAAATAATATAGTAAAAAGAAATCACATTCTCAGAAATTAGGCCATTTCATGTGAGATTCGAAACCACGACCTTTGGATTATAAGTCCAACGCGCTACCCATTGCGCTACAGGGACAAAATGAGCCATTTTCCTTTTTATATAAAGAGTTGGACTATTATTTTTTTTGTTACTAACTATTCATTAATTAATGAATTAACATTTGAAAAAACGTATTAACATCAAGTGTCATCCACTGCAAGTTTAAAAAAATGTATTTGAACTTGAGTGGATGAATAAAAAGTATTTTATTAACGATTGAAAATTTGAGCAAGATATATATATATATATATAGGGAGAGTGTGAACTAATAGTAGAAATTTAAAAATTATTCATATTTTACTAAAAAAAATTTTTTTTTCCCTTTCATATGTATTTATTGAAAAATTTCTCTATACTCTCTTACTTCTTCATTTAAACATTAGAATGACTCAAGACAATTACTCGTGTGTTAGATTGCTTTCTATTAACAAATTTTTTGGAAATCAGTCAAAATATTCGGATTATTCCTAAAGCAGACTAAGTCCAATTAATTGCTAAAAGTACTGCATCGAAAAACACTCCTTTTGAAGTGGTTCCCTGTAACGTTTATTTATATGCATACATAAGTTCGGGAGCTCTCATGAAATGGAGAAAGGATACATTTTAACCCTCTCAAAGAAGATTCCTTATTTTATTCTCTTCAGGGTTAAAATGTTCTTGCAGAGGAAATCACTCTTTTTCAAAGAAAGAGTGATTGTTTTCAATTTTAAATCAGCAATTCCTTCCATTGCTTTAAACAGTATGCACCTTGTAGTTATGGCTAGATTCCGTGATTCTTGGGTAGGCCACCAATTTGCACTTCTACCTTTTTCAAACTGAACTTTCTCTAAATTACCATCCCGCTTACTAAAACTTCTGTCCTTTTAAAGACTATCTTATTTACATCTATACTTTCATTTCACTTCTTGGATTTGGGTTGGAAAAGATTTGCCATTAATCTTGGCCGTCAAAGAACCCAGAGGTTATGTTAGAGAAAGGACGCGTGAGCCGTCACACACTGAGTGCCATAAAATACATTGACACCATTCTAGAACCCAAACTTCTGCCTTCCATCAGGGATCTATGTACCAACAATACTTAATTTATTTTTCAGCAAGATTCTGCCTCTCAGTAAAGTCATTCAAAAACTGGTACCGTTCTAAGATCATTGAGTTGTTATCCTAGCTAGAAAACAGTCCTGACCTCAATCCTTTCGAAAACCTGTGGCACCATTTGAAAACTCTTGTCCGAATGAAATAAAAAGAAACTAATTGAGGATATAATTGTTTCTTGGCATCAAGAAATAACGAAGTAATATGTTAACACTATTTTCAGCTTAATAAAACATCCATGTGAAGCTATAATAAAGAATAAAGGCAGCCTCACTAAGCTCTGATAACTGACTGCTATCATGAGTATCTAACGTATATCGACAGTTATTGCAGCATCATTTTTTTTTTTAGTTGCAAATATTTGAATTTTGTTTCTTACATTGAATTTAGTATTATATTCCCTTTAAAATGATGTAAAATACATTGCATTTTGTGCATATTATTTTCTATAAGCATACAAACTTAAAAAACATAGCAATTTTAAAATGTGTCCTCAATTTTGGCCACCACTATACATAGGGTTATAATCAGTCGAAAAAAAATCAAGGTCCTTGGGTGAAGGCCTTCCCCCTCCTTGTGTGAGGCTACTGACCTGATGAAATAACGGATATTAATCTTAATAGCGAAAGTAAATTTGAGAAAAGTGATGAGAATGAAACGTTTGAGTTGAAAGGAAAGTGTTCATAAAAAAAAAACCATCACGAAAGATACGAAACCACAAGTGTAAAAAGGCACACTGCGCCCTGTCAAAAAGACACAAGCGAGAAAAAGTTTTACATACTATTTGTGGATCATCAAAGGACAATAAAATTACAATAACTTGAACAAAATAAGACGTTTTTGCCTGCAAATATTATTTCTTTAATGTTAATGAAAAGTGTCTGATTTGTGTCTTTTATTAAGGTCACGAACACATTTGAAACATTTTAGTTCAGTTTTATCAGATTTTTTTCTCAAATCATCAACGAAAAATTGAAAAGTGCCTAAAAGTAGGTATAAGTATATTTTCCCTTAGTTAAATTATTCACTGGAATTACGATTTTTATCGTGTACAATAAAAATAATTATAAAAAAACGATTTGGGGTGACTCAGTCAACCTCGCGATCATTAACGTTACTATCTAATGCGCGCGCAGATCGAAGTGAAATCCTCTCTTCACTGGCCTTGCGTCATGCCGCAATGTTCTGCCATTCCCCCACTCCTACCTCCCTTCCTCTCGCTCGCATCTGATGACTTCCCTCCGTTTACGTAAACAGAGAAAAAGCAGGCTCTTGTGTGCGGGTGCTCTACTCAAGAATATGTTCTCAGTCCGGGTTAAGTTGGAGTGCATAAGTCTTGTTCGCGACTGCAACAGGAGGCTCCCCTCCTCCGCACGCGTTTGCGGCTCTTTATATAAATAGATTTTTAATGGCTTAGCTATCTTGTTTCACAAACTACTTGGTTCTTCTCTCCAAAAGCTTGCCGACCTCTGTCTTTACGTAAAGGTGTACTGCGCATTTCCTACGGAACATAACAACATCAGCCGTTGCTATGACTACCTGGGAAATCTGATCTCTATCGATTTTTGACCGCCCACGTGCCCACTATCCACGCTCCGGGTACTAGGAAATGCAAAATAATATTGATTTTGTCGATCGTTGGGAACATAAAAACAGTAAAAAACATAAATCATTGAATAACAAATTAGCCTTAATTAATAAAATAAATTAGTAATAACAAGTACTTAATTAAATTACCAGAAAGCACAAGTATTTGTACTTTACTTTTCTCTCACAACTCAGAAATAGAAACAATGCAATTTAAAAATCATATGTTTACCACCAGTGGCGCACACAAGGGGTCTGGACACCCCCATAGCCCTTGATTTTATTTTCTATTGGTTATAATCCTATGTATATATTACGTAAAATTTAATTATGTGTATTTGTTATTAATAATTAATTTTATTAATTAATGCTTATTATTTATTCAATACTTAATTTTGTATTGTTTTTGTTCCTGAAAATCGACAAAATCAAAAGAATATGTTGGGGTGGTGTATTGGAGCATGATACCAAAAGGGTGGACTTTCGACCCTGGTCACCTCCCTTGAAAAATTTTTGTTTGCGCTACTGTTTACAACATAAAACTCAAAATGGAATTATGCCGCAGTGAAAAACGCGCGCGTTACATAGTCATGCAGAATGATGAAATGCAAGTAATTTTTGACTTTGTTGTCACGTGGGGTTACCATTCCCATGGATTTACATTTGTCACGTGGACCCACTTGTCACGCGGCCTCAGTTTGACCTTATCTGTTAACAAAATTGAGAGAAAGGATAGGTAATTATCTCAAGGATACGCAACAGGAAGCAAAGGGATAGTTCAGTTCCAAAAATAAAGGGATGTCTCACGTGCACATGCAGTTTGGATTTAAAGGGGAAGAAAAAAAGAAAAACTTTATTTTTTTTCATTTATTAGAACTGAACTTATTGTTACCTTTGTTTTTGGAATTATTTTACGTACTATATCCAAATTATGTTACTAATTATGTTCAAAATTAAGCGAATTTTTAGATTTTGTCGACTACTGGACTGATTTTAATAAAATTTGGTATGTACATAGGGGTGATATAATGCAAAAAAATTCTAATTATTATTATTATTTGACAATTAAAATACACACGCACGATCGTGCAGGACACTCATCGAAGTCAGAAAGTATGAAACAGCAGTTACAGAATATAACAACAACAACAAATGGTTAATATGGGTTATGGTCCCCTCTTTCAGATAAACAGGTTGTGGTAACCTCGGAAAACTATCTACTCGACTAGATTTGTGGGACGTAATGATTGATGACCATAATAAAATCAATTTACTATTATCAATTATAATAATCAAAGACAATCTTACTCTAGGGAGGAAATCCAGAGTGAAATCCTATGTGAATAAGCGTCTGGAATCCTCTAATCTCTAAACTTTAAATAAAGTTATCCTATGAATCACAACTTCCTTAATTTCTTTGACTCGCTAAAGCCCGTTCTATAATTACGCTTCTAAGTTCAGATCCTTACCATAAGCTCACGGCGTTCAGCAACTCAGCTTCCTTTCCTCCTTCTTTCTTTTGATTACTAAACCTCTACAAAATATCTGATAACTAATCTGCATATCAGGGTTTCTTCTCGAGAGGGTTGGTTGTGAAATAACTCAAATGATGGCCCCAAAGATTCCCCAAGAGGATTAGTTGAAAGACTCCGTAAAGCCCCTTCACGTGATTTTATACCTGAAACAAGGAATATAGATACCGTGTTATGTGAAACTTAGAAATAATATAAATCAAGGCAATGTGTACCGTGTTATATCGAAATCAAGTCTTAAGGTGTAAAATTTTATGATAGCTGTTATTTAGTTCAAATATAACATACAACTGAAAAAGTAAGTTAACTTCACGTTTTTCATCAAAAACAAAAATATGAAATACGAAAATTAAAAACATAATAATAACTATTTGATAAAAAAAACAACAACTAGAAATGTCTTATTAGGATCACAAAATTAATATTCAGGACTCTCATAAAAAATTACAGCTAATCTATTTTTTTTTTCTCTCAAGGTTGAACCCCTCTTCACTAATTATTTCTCCATGATAACAAAAGTTATTTGAAGTAGTTGTAATTACCTGTTTCTTTCGATCTTGCAATTCTCTAAGAATTCCTCTATAAGGAAATAAAGAACTTTATGCATTTCTCTTTTAAATTCCATTTTAAAGAAGATGGGAATCCTTACTAATATCATAAACGAGAAAGTTTGTATGGATGTTTGTTACTCTTTCTAGGAAAAACAACTGAATGGATTTTAATGAAACTTTACAACTAATGATGTAGCTTATACATCAGAATAACACATACGCTATAATTTATAAAGATATTGTGTGAAGTTTCCAAAATATAACGATAATTGTCAAGAAAGTAGGAAAAAATTCTGCCACCTGCCAAAAACCCGCGACAGCATATATCTACCTTTTTTGTGTGAAGCAAAACTTTCCCTTTTGTTTTGTCTACGTCATGCTTCAGTGCGCGTTGGCTTTTAATTTATTCCTTCGATCAGTGTAATTACTATTTTTTTTAATTTCATAATAAAACTAGATTTCGAAGGGAGAGGAGGCTGCAAGATTTTAAAAAATAAAATAAATACAACAGAAAGTAATATCAATGTATTACACTACCAGATATAAATTATTTATTAATTATTTATTAATTAAGCGTTCATTACACAAAATTTTTAACAATGTGTTACTTTTGCTGAGCAGAGATCAGCTTAGGAAGGTGTTTTCAAAAATCGACTGACAAGAGAGTTACGGGGAGTTATAAATAAATAAAAAAAATCCCTTTTATCAGCTATTAGATCTACAAACTTAAAATTTAAGAAATACGTTTTTTTATTATTATTATTTTTCAGCTGAGTCAAAAAGACTTTTTTTTTTGTTTAATTTGAAATTCACGCAAAATTAACTCATTAAAAACTTCATTATCCTTCAATTTGAATTGTTTAATTTTTTCAATTCACCCGTGCGAAGAACGGGTATACCAGCTAGTTATATATATATTGAACGAAAATTACATTCAATTTTTTAAAATCGTGTCATAGCAAAACATTGTAATATCAATTTCAAGTCTTATGCCGTGTACTATTGAATCGGTGTTATAATACTTGCACATTTTGTACCGTGCAATACCGTATAACCTTGTTTTAAACTATCATGTTATACGAAGGACACTTGTATACTTGAGATAATTAAACTCAGAGTAGGGCTTCTCAAACTCTCAATATTTGCGACCCAATTTTCAGTCATAATTTTCATCACACTCCCTTCATTCAACAACTATGTATTGAATGTAATAATGTTGTTGTTGTTGTTACTAGTGCCACCTGGCTGACGATGTCAGATAAAGGCCCACGAAATTCATCATGGCAAAGGGCTAGATGCACGCCTGTTGCTAGCCATAGCTTTGAGCACCATGCAGGTGACAGTGCTATTTGGCTCGGTTCCACGCCAATTTCGAGGGAAACGCTCTAGGGGTGGTTAGGGGCCTCCCACCTCTCTCCCTCTTCCACCAACCTTACGAGAAGACTTACAGCTCGACGGCTATTTAAAGTATCCCCATGTCGTACAAAGACAATATACACTTACAAACATCCATGCCTTCTCCGGGATTTGAACCCAGGCCCTACAACACAATAATCATTGTCGCTAACCACTATAACGGATGCAATAAGAATGTATTTTGACACTAAAGCTACAATGCGACTTAATTATAAAATGGACAAGTTATCAAGATAAGTATTAAATTTTGTATATGATAATCCAATGGAAGTCATTACTAATTTTTAAACCTGTTTTTAATTTAGTATTGATATATTAATTATTAAATACTTTTTGCCGTACTGATACATTTTCAAGTACCTTATATCAATGTTAATATGCATTTCATTTTTTTTTTTTTTATTTCGGAATGTATGTTGTTTTGCTTCCTTTTAGTGATAATTATTTTAAATCTTTCATTTTTGATTTTTCGATATGCTCCCCCCTCCACGTACGGTTATCACACCTCTCTAGGGGAGCTCGCCATTAGTTTGGGAAAAGTCAAATGAAGCCTTATCGATTTAACAATCACTTTGATGTTTCTATATGTTCATTTAGTCTGGGGAGGAGAGCACACCCTCCCATTTAAATTTTCTTTATCAGATAAAGGTTATACAGAGAGATGTTAGCCTTGCTAATCTGGAAAATCTCCGAATGAAAATCATGTTTTTAAAAATAAATCAATTATGCTATATTTCGAAAATGAGAAAGAACTGAAATTTATTTGGTTACTATATAAATGCATTTTTCAATTGTTTCTATCAGTTCACAATCTCTCTCTATATATTTATCTTGTTCAATTTTTCAATCGTTAATAAAATACTTTCTATTTATCCATCCAAGTTCAAATACATTTTCTTTAAACTTGTAGTGGATGACACTTAATGTTAATGCAGTTTTTTAAAATATTAATTCATTAATTAAACTTAATTATTGAATAAATGATAACAAACAAAAATAATGGTTCAACACTATATATAAAAAGGAAAATCGCTCGTTGTTTCCCTGTTGCGCACTGGATAGCGCGTTGGACTTGTAATCCATAGATCGTGGATTCTAATCCTACCTGGAATGGCCTAATTTCTGATAATGTTATTTATGAATGAATAAATAGTAACAAACAATAATAATATTCCAGCATAGGAAGGAGAATTTCTTTCTATTTTGCCACTTAATATCGTGATTCTGTCCCATGTATAAACATATTTATATTAATTGTAATTATTTCAAAAAGAGCAACTAAAATAAAAAATTTTCTTTGTGGACCGATTCAGGAATGACTTTAAAAAAGTTTTTATTACATTACTACTTTCCGATAAAATTCAAAATCCAAACAAAATATTGACACTTAATTTTTGCATAGATTCTATCAGCCATTGCGAATATAAATGCATTACGAGTATTTTTTGGTTTTATGTTTAAATTATTACAAATACAACTTACAATTATTCTATCATAAATGTTTGTTAATTTTTTTTTCCTTTAAATGATTTGCTTAGTAATTGTTTGTTTTTTCTTTGTTTTGCTAAAAATGTTGATATTAGCTACTTATTTTTTAAATTAATTTTATTTTGTTATTATTAAATGATACCAGTAAATAACTGAACTGAACTCAGTGGCGCAACAGTCCATGAGGGACAAGACCTACTGTACCTATCTCAGTTTACGTGGCCTTAGGCACTGGGGTGCATGAGCAGATGTTTCGGTCAGGTTGTCAATCCAATGCGAAACCCCTGGTGTTAAGTTCATTCCTGTGTATTATTTCTTTTATACGGATTTCTAAAGATGAATATCCGGTGATCCTTCTTTTTCAAAAAGATCCAAATGCTAATTTTAGAGAACATTCTGAATCTATTTCCGAATGGTAAAGGGAATCCCAAGGATGAAAAAAGTGATTAAAATCACGAAACCAGTGTTTTCTAAGTAATTTATCAAGACTAAGACCCAAATGGACGAAAGACGAATAGTTTGAGGAAAGTAAATTATTTAAAATTGTTCAAATGTATATTTTAATTATGAGCCAATTTAATGCCTGCTAATCAAAGTACAAGGTGTCCGGCTTAAGGTATCCAAAAGCAATGGCTTATTATTACGAAACTATCCATCAGAATGTAATAAACTGTTCATTTATGAATTCGAAAACTCTCCGAGATTTTTTGAGTCCAGTCCAATCGGTCGCACGTGCGCGCATTATTAGGCAGTCGCAGACGATACACTCTTCACACTGATTCCATTAGTAAAGACGTGGACGCCACAGCAAAAGGTACAGTGTGTACTTTGGGTAACGGAATTTAAATCAGTCACGCGTGTACAGCGACGAGTTCGAACAGAATGGAATGTCGTTACTGGCTTATCTAATAGACTTATCAGGATTCCTACAAAATGAATCATGCACACGCGATCAACAGTGTCTTCTATCACTATAAATTAAGGATACTTTTCAGTTTGAGATACCAAAGTTCCCGTCTCCTTTAAAGTTCTTTCCCATTGGTGGATAGATTTTGACGTCGGAAGGTCGACATTCCATTCTGTTCGAACAAATCGCTGTACACGCGTGACTGATTTAAATTCCGTTAATCAAAGTACGCACTGCACCCTTTACTCTGGCCACGTCCTTACTAATGAAGTCAGTGTAAAAAGTTTATCGTCTGCGATTGCTGAATGACGCGTGTACGTGTGGCCGATCGGACTAGACCCAAAAAATCTCGGAGAGTTTTCCAAGCCACAGATGAAGAGTTTGTTACATTCTGATGGGTAACTCCGTAATATTCAGCATTACTTTTGGATACTTTAAGTCCGGACACCCTGTATTTCTTACGCAGAGTAATTGACGAGGAAAATATTACCGCATGAAATTTCCTATATAAAGGGAACAGGGCCGATCCTAGCAGGTGTGCAGCTCGTGCACCGCACAAGGGTGGCCGCATATAGTTCTATCAATTAACTAAAATTTTGTACAGTTTCTCGAAATAAAACTTATTACCATAAAACCCAGTGTATAGTGCGCCCTTTTAACACTAAAAATAAGATTGAAATTTACGGGTGCGCATTATACGCCTGGTTTAAAAATGATGGCTTTAAAAATAAAAAAAGGAGATGAGCATAAAAGAAATTTGACCACTACATAAATCGAAATACTATTTATTTAAGAGAAATGACATTCATCGGGAACTTAAAGGGTTGGGATTCTAGAAGTATACTATTTTTTTCTTAAGCTTGGGATAATCCATTAAATAAATAACTTGAAAACATAAGAGCATTGCGTACATAGCTTTCGTTCTTAAAGACGGGGCTGCGCGTTGAAAGTATAGGTGTGCGTTATGCACCGGATTTCATGGTAAGTCGAATAAATATGCTGAATTTTAAACAGTTATTGAAAAATAAAAAGACTTGATTTCCCGACAGTATAGCATAGTTTAAGAAAAATAGAATGTTAGTGCACAGAGTGTGTAAGTTTACACTCGTTGTCCATTAATGTCTACTTTTTACGCACATCCTTCATTTGATAGCAAAGTTCGTGAAAGATACAGCAATAGAAAAGGTTTTTTTTTTCTTTTGGCTTACCAGCAGCACTGACGACGCCCTGTGGATTGATACCCAACAAAGGTGACTCAAAAATGATTTTTACGAAAATATCTAATAGGGTTAATATTACCTAAGACACACAGGAGTGTTTAGATTCAATATGCATTGGGGAAAATTAAATGTTTTTAATTTAATAATAGTCTTACAATTTAGAAAAACAAAATAGAGGAAACAAGCGATTTTTCTGCTAGTGATTTTAAAAACGCTCATGAACAGCGCCCATTTTCCTTTTTACTAAAAATGTTATACCTCCATTAAAAGGTAATTTTTTGCAATTGTATCTGGTATAAAAATATTTGAGAAAAAATCTTGCAGCTCATTTTGATTAAATAATTTTTCATTTCAATGCCTGTTTGAAAATATTTACATAGTATTATTAATGTTAGCGAAGTTC
>BMAV01005892.1:130075-149673 GCA_019973955.1 Trichonephila inaurata madagascariensis
GAAGTGGATTTATACATATTTTAATAAAACAGACAAGAGAAATTTTAAGGAAAAAACACCGATAATTATTTCAATGGGTATTAACTCTGAAAATAATGTGGTTTTTCAAAAATCCTAGTTCAAGCCTTCTGGGGAAATCTTAGCTTTATATAAGCAAAATATTAATATTATAGAAGCATTTCTTATAAAAAGAGAATTTTTTGAAAATATGTAATTCTAAGTTCATTTTTTGTCAAAATATTGTACTTAAATAATTTTTTATTCTAATAATATTCTTAAAACAACTTTATACATGTATTCTAATCCAAGTGACTTTAAATATCATAAAAATTATCCATTTATACGTTTTTTTCAAATCACGGTTCCTAACTTAGTCGGATATTTTAAAAACATTTGAAGTAGCTCGCATCGTGGAAAAACCCGCCCACCCCCGCTCTAATCGATTCTTACATAAATCGAACAAAGCCTATTCTAGACGCACAATAATTTTATCGGGCTGGGGAAATTAGTTTCCCTCGTCTCAAAGCGAATCCAAAAACTTGACGTTCTCACGAGCATTTTTATTTGATAATTTTCAAAAAAGTTTTAAAAATCAAAAGTTAAAATAAACAATGGAACGGGACAGTCAGCGCGTGAAGAGTTCTCAGTATGAAAACAGTCGCCAAACCCAATGATGGCAAAGAAAGAATGACCTCACTTGTCATGGTGGCTGACTTGGGTGACCTTTCCCTCTGGAATAATTTGAATGAATTCACCTGTACACTTACGCTCGACACATTCATTCACATTAAGCAGTGGATTCAACCATTTGAGAAATTACTGATTCACACTTGAATGATTTTTTGTAAATAATGCCATTTCCTTTTCCTGATTGGAGTGTTTGTTTCAAATTTTAAGCGCGATTGTGAGAAAAAGACGCGAGTGAATCAAGTTTGTTTACTTAGTTCAATTGATCTTTGACGATGACAAATTACTGTAAAATTGTCTTTTTCCAGTGATCGTATGAAAGGGTAAATTAAAAAAGAAGAGCTCTTTCTTTCTTTTTCTTCTCCATACAATGGGTATCTTACTCTTGTTTCTTTATTTTATAAATTGCTATACGGAACGCTGTTTATATTCACCTGAATAATGGAGAATCCTATTCTAAGAAATTTAAGACTCGGCATAAATGACACGTTTATACCCCCCGAAAATTACGAGTACATTCTGTCTTCTCAGAAAGCCAGAAAAGCTATTTTATAGTTAATTATTAGGTAGTCTCTGCACGACGCGTCTACTGAGAAACGGAAAGAAGACTAGCCCTATTCAAAATAACAATTTATTCACAGTACCAACAACAACATAAATTCAACTAACCAAAGTTAAGAGATGTACCCAATTATCAAGTATGGAGAGCAATTAACGAGGTACACGAGATATGAAAAGACTTACGTCTATTCAATAGCTTTTAGGCACCCAATCGAGCTGAATTCTTAAGTGACAGATCGTCAACTTAAATATTACAATTATCAGCAACTAAATATCGACTCCTCACTTCAAGTTTAATTAATCACTGCTCCCGTTAGCAGTCTACCCTATCTCTCATTTCTAATCTGAAAGTTTCAACTTTATATACAAGTTTTAATTTGCATGGTCACTTCTTCTTCGGAAGAAAGCTTTATAGATAATATAATAATTTTTAAAGACCCAATATTTCCCAAGAGGATTACTACTTTAAGAGAACTCGGATAGACCCGTCACATCTTTGTAGAAGAGGACTGAGTTATATACTTTCCGTTTCGCGAGATTTATACTTTAGTACTTTTTTTTATTTATTAAATTATATTTTCTGAGTAAATACAGTTATTTTATATTTTTAATTATAAAATGCCTATTTTTATTTCAAAGGTAGTATTTTTGTTTGTTTATTACTTACAGTAAAATTTGGCGTATAACGCGCAAACATACTTTCAAGCTACATTGTGACAGGTTCACGCGTCTTTTCATTAACAAGTCCTTTGTGTTCTTTGGGGCCAGAATTAATGGCAACTTTTTTCCAACCAAACCCAAGAAGTTAAGCGTGAAGGAAAGATGCAAATTAGGAAGCTTTTAAATATCAGAAGTTAAACGGTGGGGCAATTTGGGGAATGTTAAGATAGTCCGTGATTCAATTGTGAAGTGACAGCCAACACAGAAGTTATTCTTGACATAAAACCATTAGGTCAAGGGGCATACCATTGCGCTCCAGTAAAGACGCAACTTCCATTAACGGTAGATCGAAATTAAGGTAGGATTGACTATTTAATATTAGGATCTGTGATAGCATTGGAATTGAGTTTAGGCGAGTTAGTTATTGATAGTGGTCCGGGTTAAGTTATTTCGGTATTATCTATATTGTGTGTTTTGTCATCGTAGGTTCTCTCACATATATTATTATTATCTAATCTGTTAGATGTTTATGTTTTAAGATCTTAATAAAGTCAAATTAAGATCATGACAGCTCCTAGTTCTTCATTTATTCCTACACCTCTAGCTCACACTGATAATCAAGGAGAAGGGTACCCGAGGGGGGCGACTTCACAACATTTTTATTTTTATTTTTAGGTATATTCGGCGTATAACGCTCACCCCCTTTCTGACGAAATAACCTGAAATGTACGTGTGTTATACTATTGTGTTTTGAAGTCATTTTTTCGAGATATTATCCCAAGATTATGAAAAGATAATATACTTCTACTACTACAACCCAGTGTTTCTCAAACTGTGGGGCACGCCCCTCTAGGGGGGCGTGATATCACCTTAAGGGGGTAAAGTGAAAAGTCGAAAGTTAAATATTTAAAATTAGTATTAATTTACTATATAAAAGGAAGTAAAACAAAATTTATTCTTACCTAATAAAAATAAATGCACATTCACACTGATATAATATACTTATAAATCTATCAGTACTTCACAATGTTTTTGATAATTTATTTATCAATATTAAATTAAAAACAAGTTTAATAATTACTAGTGCCTCTCGTGGGCTTGTCATGAACAAAATGTAATACTTATATTTTGATAGTTTTTAATTAATGTTGTATTGTAGCTTTAGCATCAAAGTATATTTTCATTGTATTCAAAGCATTATTATTGTATGGGAGGCGATAAAAATTATGATTGAAAATTGGGTCACAGTTATCGAAAGTTTGAGAAGCACTGCTACAACCTTTTAAGTTCATTAAGAACATAATTTATTTTAAATAAATAGTATTCGGATCAATGCAGAAGTTTTAATTTTTTTCACGCTCTTGTTTTTTTTATTTTTAAAGCTCACATTTTTATATCCTGCGTATAAAGTGCCACCGTAAACTTCGATCTTATTTTTTGTGTTAAAAGTGCGCGTTATATGCCTTATTTTAAGGTAATTAAAGTATTTTGTCGCTATTATATGATCTATTAGCTGGCAAAAAAAAAAAAAAAAAAAAAAAAAGGTTCTGCACTAAAAATTGTATTTACATTTTATTAATGTTTTACTCTTTACTTTAATACAGGTACATATGAGTTTATAGCAACAACGTTAAGTATTACTCAAAATATGAAAATTCTCCAGAGGGGCGGCACATTACATCTTTGCAAGCAGGCCGGCAGCCACCCTAGGATCGGCCCTGAAAGGGAATTTAAATCGTCATTTATATGGTTTCCAAGAAGACTAACAGTCGCATGAATTTGAGCCTTAAAAAATTTACATTTATCTTAATTTTTTAAGGCAACTTAGTACACACCAAAAATGATGGAACTATCGGTTCTTTTAATTTTTATTTAATCTTATTCTTTATTAATATTTTTCGATTACATATCACTTTTGCATGTCGGAAAGTTAGAAGTTGGATAAAACTTCATTTGAAAAATGTAAATTAACAAATAAGGCTATTTTACAACGCCCGCTTTTGAAATTAAAAAAAAGAGCTAATAAAAACTTTTTGATCAAAAAAACAAATCTATTTTAAAAAGAGAAATGATAACTGTTAAAAAAGAGGTTGTAATATATAAAGCAGGATATATTACTGAGGAATTACAATAATGTAATTTTTTTTCATTGTGAAATGTGTGCAGGTAAAATTTTTGAATGAAGGCATTTTATAATAATTATTTCATAATTTCAGCTCTTATTCCTAATATGTTTTTCATACAATTATAATACTTCTATATTATGTGAAGAAAATAACTAAAATTTCTGTCATGACGGGAAAAAAAGTTTTTTTTAGCATTTTTCTTGAATTTCCTGTGAAATTATTACTCTCTAAAAATTGATCATTTATAAAAATATTTGGGTTGAAAAGATACGAAAATACAATTATTTTAAAGAAAAATATATAACTAATGTCTTAAAATGGTATTTTAAGCTTATTTAAGTTTTTTATAATTATTTTTTCAGAATTATAAATAAAGTGGTTTTTCTCAGTTTGTGTTGTTTTGATACATTAGTGCACTTAAAATGCCACTCTCTCCTTCCACAATTATAAGCCAATCACTTCTTTTTTCTCCTGTGTGTTATATAAAAAGCATGTAACAAAATTAGTGATCTATTTTGCTGTAAACTGAAAACTTTTTTTAAAAAAAAATTAAAATGTAGGAGATATTGGCTTTTTTGTTGAATTTTAGCATACATATCAACATTTTATTTATTATCACCAAAACTAAATAATTTGTTTTAAAATTGATCCCTAAAGTTGCTTTGAACATCTTTAAGTATATATAAAAAAAGTGCTAATAAACTTATTTGATTAAAAAAGTAATAATTACAAAAGGAGTAAAATTTTAAAATTTTCTTCAAAAAAGTTAAACTTTTAAAATTGTGTGAATAATATATGAAAAGTTTTCATCTCGAACAATTTTCTTGAATAGAAACATTATATGAAATGTTAAAATGTAATTCTTCAATGCATAAATAAAAAAATTGTTCAAAGGGTACCAAGTTCCCTTAAAAAAATTTAGAAAAATGTGAGCCACTCTAAAAGAGAAAACGATTAATGTTACGCAATGAAGAGAAATGTATTTGATCAATTGCTGAATAACATTAAAATTGTTATTTATTATGAATCGACTTGATGTATCTTTTTTAAACGTAGATGAATTGATTGATCATTTATTAACAAGGAAAATCAAAGCTATTGGGGATGGACCTCGAAATTTTGTACCAGGAGGGTACATGAGCTGACTTCTCAACCTCCAAACTCTTACATCACTCGAAGACTTTGAACTTTAGACAGATTTAACCATACATCACACCTCTACACGATGGGTCTTTTAGAGATATGCCAAGTCTCGATTTGACAGAAACAACACTGGCCATTGGTTCATGATTTTGACCACTCTGCCAATAAACCTAAAATAGTTCGAAAATTATTTTGAGAAGAATATACTTGTAACTTAAATGTGTGCGTGTGTGTACGATGATAATAAGTGCTCAGTAGCGCACACAAACATTTTCAAGGAAGGTGGGGTCGAAAGTCCTCCATTCTGGTCTCAACACGACGCCCGTCGTATTCTTTTAATTTTGTCAATTTTGGGAACAATAAACAGTAAAAAATAAATTAATGAACTAATAATTAGCATTAATTAATCAAATCAATTGTTAATTACAAATGCAGTTGGACCTCTATATAACCAAGTCGCTAAATCGCGAAAAAAAGTTCGTTATATGGGAAATTCTTTATATAGAGCAGTGGTCTCCAACCCGAGGACCGGTGCAGGTTCTTTGGATCAAATACTACAGGTTCTCATAAGAAACATTAAATAATTTCCATTTTATTTACTGCGGTATATTTTTCTTGGTTTGGGGCTACTTTTTATGAAAAACACTTTATATTAACTTTTTGATGTAGCTATAATTTTTTCTGAAGTCACGATTCAATACAATTAAATCAAAATTATTATATCAAAACAGTCTAAAATGTAAACAATCAACGTCCTCCCCCTCAGCGGGCCACGGTAAAATTACCCAACGTTGACCGGTCCACTGCAATAAAAAGGTTGGGGAACACTGAATAGGGTCATTTTTCAATTTTCCGTATAAACCACATAAAACAGGTTTTAAATTCATAAACACTTTATATTAAATAAAAGTACTTATTCACACATTTTTGTAATTTAATATACATTCATTTTATATATATCTTACCTATAAAAAAAGGGAAAGAAAAACTGGAAGAAAGGTTTCTTGACGCCTTTATCCATTTCCTGAAGAATTCAGTTTTTTTCTTTAATGCTCAAGCATTTACGTTTTGACATTTTCAAGCTACAAGAAACGAAGTTACCAGTACGACTCATCAATACTACAAATGAACGGAGACTAGTTCAAGGGAACGAGACTCCACTGAGGGTGAAAAGAGATATAGAAGATGCTTCGAGTGAGCTGGACAATGGAAGTTCAAGGTTGCACTTCTTGGATGAAATGACCAAAATTCTATTGCTCTCGATGATTAAGGCACCTAATAAAACCATTTCAATATTTATGACCACCATAAAATGTGCTAAAAGAGAGAATAACTTGAAATGCCCAAAAATACTTCAAAAATAGGGAGAAAAAACAATCGAATAATAAGAGAAAAAATTCGCAATATAGAGGTTTGACTATACTTAATTAAATTTTATGTATTATGTATAGAAGATAATCATCAATCAAAAAAAAATATAAGGGTTTTGGGAGGGTACCTCCCGCCCCCCCCCCCCGTATGCCTCACAGTAACTGCTGGATGATTAACTACAGAAATATGTCATAAATAAGCATATATAAGGGGGATCAAAATTATTTTTTAGTACTTAAAAACCCACCTATGTGGTAAAATGTTCTCTGTTTTTCAATTCCTACTATGAGTTCACTTTCCCTATATATATTGAAAATTATAAGGGAAATCGCTTTCTCTGTTTTGCAACAAACTATTGTGATTCTGTCATATTTATATACATATGTATATTAATTGTAACTATTTAATAAAAAGTAACTAAAATAATTGTTTTCTTTGTTGATTTAAACAAAAAATGACTTAAAATATTTTTTCTTTATTACTTCTTTAAAGAAAAACAAGCATCTTATTACTTTTTAAGATTTACTACGATGAGAGAGAGGACATCTACTAAATACACTGCTGGCCACCGTAAATGCAATACCCTGAAGGAAGCATGCAAATAACATGAAATTTACATGCATTAGAGGAGGTGAGATATGCAAATGATTAGAATTTCAGCGCAGACACACATCACGCGCGCCTGTGGCGCCACCTCAAAGCGCTATTTTAAGGCTTGGAGATTTCGACGATTTCAAGTTAGGCAATTGTGTTTCTCTTGTGTTTTTTCAAAAAACGCGATCAATTATGGCTCGTATAAAACAGCAATCAGCTTTTGATCAAGTGTCCGAGTTCGACAGAGGAAGGATAGTGGCCTACCGAGATTGTGGATTATCTTTCAGGGAAATCGGTAAACGTGTTGAACGAAACCAAACAACTGTAATGCGGATATGTGACCGTTGGATTCAGGAGGGTACGACGGACTGACGTGGTCAATCGCATCCACCTCAGTGCACCACTACACGTGAGGACAGGCAAATTGTGCGCATGGCAGTGACGGATCGCTCAGTCACATTACGAACTATAGCACAGCATGTTGAGTCTGTAACGCATCATTCAGTGTCTGCGCGTACCATTCGACGCCGTTTACAGCAGAGTGGTCTGTCCGTAAGACGTCCATTGCTTTGTCTACCCTTGAAGCAGATCCACAGATGGTGCGATGAAAGAAGGATGTGGGTGGCAGAACGGAATAAAGATGTCTTACTGACGAGTCGCGCATCTGTCTGCAACTACCACGATGGTCGGATTCAGTCGAGAACACCGTGGAGAAGGATGCTGAACAGCTGCGTTATGCACCGCCACACTAGTCCTGCACTGGGTATTATGGTATGGGGTGGTATTGGATATCACTTTCGCACTCCTCTAGTACGCATTGCCGGTACTTTAAACAGCCAGCGCTACATCTCCGAGGTGTTGAAGCCAGTTGTCCTTCCTTATCTTCAGAGCTTGGCCACAGCCATATTTCAACAGGATAATGCGCGACCACACGTAGCACGCATTGTCCAAAGGTTCTTCGTCAATCACCAGATTGAATTGCTTCCCTGGCCGGCTCGCTCTCGGGATCTTTCGCCGATAGAAAACATGTAGTCCATAGTTGCTCAAAGGTTGATCCGGATTACACCCCCAGTTGCCACACCAAATCAACTTTGGCAACGTTTGGAAGCTGCTTGGTCTGCTGTACCCCAAGAACATATCCAAAGTCTCTTTGAATCAATGCCGAGGCGTGTGGTAGCGGTGATCTCCAACAATGGCGGCTACTCTGGCTACTGATTCTGGCAGGAACCACACTTCACAGAAGTCTATAAATTTAATCATTTGATACTTGGTCAAAAAACATGTTATCTACAAAATATATTTTGTTGTGCAATCTCTTGTCTTTCTTGGTGTTGCATTTATGATGGCCAGGAGTTACACGAGAAAACACATACATTAGGTATATTTAGAAGCTTCTTTACTATTGAATTTAGAAAGAAAAAAAAAACCTTCCGTCGAAATCACAGTGCACGCTAAATGCTTGGATAGGACTGACTGGATGGTTGGAGAAGCGAGCTGTGCTTATGAAATATTGCAATGTAGATTGTGTTATTCATTACACAATGTTCAATTGTCAAATTTGATTATTTATATACAGAAAAACAATTTTATTTTTATTCTAAAATCATCTAACCAAAATTACATCTTCTTTCCTTTTTTCAAAAATTCATTTCCTTTGGGGCAATATTAAATTTTTAAAATTATTATTCTCTTAATCTCCTTACCATAGATATTTTTCGCATAAGCAGGTTTTGATTAATATTATACAATATTTTTTTAATTCCAACTATTAGTTCACTCTCTCCCTATATATATATATATATATATATATATATATATATATATATATCTTGTTCAAATTTTCATTCGTTCATTTTTTTAAATTTGTAGTGGATGACACTGGATGTTGATACAGTTTTTTTCAAATATTAATTCATTAATTAAATTTACAATATGAATTAACAGTAACAAAAAATAATAGTCTAAAAGCATATTTAGAAGGAAAAAGTGTTCACCGTTTTCTATGAAGCGTAATGGATAGCGCGTTGGACTTCGAATTCAAAGGTAGGGGATCGAATCCCACCTGAGATGGCCTAATTTCTGTGAATGTGATTTCTTTTTTACCATACTATTTTATTAGAATAATTAAATTTAATTCATAAATAAATAGTAACAAAAAACAAAATAGTCCAACACCCTATATAGAAAGGAAAATGGAAAATGGCATGGAAAATCACTTTCTGTTTGGTCACTTAATGGTGTGATTCTGTTAAATGTATATACATATTTATATTAATTGTAACTATTTAATAAAAAGTAACTAAAATAAATTTTTATTTTTTGACCTAATTAGGAAAAGAATTAAAATTTTTTTTTATATATATTACTTGTTTCTCCATACAATCACTATTCACCCTAATATTAATTTGTGATAGCGCTAATGCAATGTGTTTAAAATGCAATGCATTTAACAAACGATTATTTATATGGTGCATACCTCCAAAGTTAAAGTGTTGATAACTTATAAATTATTTAAAGTTAAAAAAATGGTTAAGTATATCAATAGTAATATTATATATAGGAATAACTTTAATTCTATGTATTGTAGTTTTAACGTATTGCATCTGTATAATGCAGAGAGAGAGAGAGCAGGGGACGGCAACATTTCCACTGTGGCGTGCTAAACCGATTTACAAATAGGATTCAGCGTGCCACACAGTACGATGTTTTTTAAACCATTCGATTCCCACGATAATGCATGCAGAGTTAGGGAAGAGATGTTAATAATAGAGAGAGATTTACAGTTTTATTTTATATTATTTATATTAATTTTGCGCTATTTAAAAATATTTTCTAACAGAACAAGTAATATAAAAAAATGTAAATCAATTCCTACTTAGTTCAATAAAGAACAATTTTATTTTAGTTACTTTTTTATTAAACTATTACAATTAATATAAATATGTATATACATAGCACACACACACAGAATCACAATATAAGGTGGCAAAATAGAAAGCAATTTTCCTTGCCATTTTCCATTTCTCTTTTTTTATAGGGTATTGGACTATTTTGTTTGTTTGTGTTATTATTTATTCATTCATTAAATTTAATTATTCTAATAAAATAGTATAGTAAAAAAGAAATCACATTCTCGAAAGTTAGGCCATCCCAGGTGGGATTCGAACCCATGACCTTTGCATTTGAAGTCCAAAGTGCTATCCAATGAGCTACAGGGACACAACGAGAGATTATCCTTTTTATGTATGGTATCGGACTATAATTTTTGCTTTTTACTATTTATTCATTAATTAAATGGAATTAAGGAATTAATATTTGTAAAAACTGTATTAACTTCAAGTGTTATCCACTCAAAGTTTTAAAAAATGTATTTGAATTTGAGTGGATGAATAAAAAGTATTTTATTAACGATTGAAAATTTAAACAAGATATATATATAGAGAGAGAGAGTAAGCTAATATAGTAGGAATTGAATAATATATTTGGCAAAGAAAAATCAGAAATCAAAAATTTTAAATTCAAAAATTTTAATGCAAACCTAGTACTTGCATTGCTTTACATCCCTATCGCAAAGTCAGGGGTATAGTTTGTATCTTTCAATTTGACACGATATTGAGCATTCATTTGTTTAACAATTTCTTTGAGAACTCGAAATATTATTCATATGAGGAAAGATTTTTTACTTTCATATAGAACCAAATGTGGAAAGCAGAGTACATGTCGTTTTCTCTCTGCAAACAGTTAAATCTCTCCAGCAAGGACATTCAATTAGTTACAAAATAACTGTAAATTTACATTTTGAGTTATCTCACATTTTTTCATAATTCCGTAATTCTGAAGCTGTGTGTCAAACTAGGTCTATTACAAATTTAGCAACTTTCATCCACTCAAAAATTGACAAATTTGTAGAGTAGTGCAAAGTGACATTGAGAATTGTCACATGTGGAACGCGAGGCATAGGTTACCGACTCCTGACGTAGAGCATAGATTCCTAAAAGGACTTCCGAGGGTCCTTGTGACTGAGGAGGGGTTCTGTGGAGAATTAAAATTCTTTTGGGTCGTGTGGACAACGTTAGGGTTTCTTCGAAAAATTTTATATAAAAATATTGATAGCCCATTTTCATTATTATGGGATAGGGTTTGCCATCCCGTGTTATATATTCAATCCCAGGATTTCGGGATTACATTATCGAAATACCATTATTGGTCCCGCGATTAGGATTATACGATTTATTAAAAATGCTTACATATTAGCATAGTTGAAATTGCACAATAAAACTGAAAATATAATTAAAAATTTGTTTAATATTAATTTTATTGAAATAAATGAAAAATATTAAATCATCACAAAAACAAATAAAAATAGTACGTAATGAAATTTCTCCATGTATACAATGAGAGATTAAATGGTTTTAAAATGTTCCCCCGTAGAATTTAATTTATTATTTTGTTTGGAAGTACTTTCTCATAAATTTTGTAAATAATTGACATATTTTCTTAGTGCGACTTTCTTTTATGCGGTCCCTCTATGGAGCATAAATAAATTTTCTGCAGTATGTCTACAAAGTTGTGTGTTAGTTATATAAAAGTATTTATAAATTTTTTCCCTATTTATATGTATCTTCTTCAAATTTTCAATCTTTATTAAATTATTTTCTATTCATCCATTCAAATTTAAATTTACTTTTACAAAACTGGAGGTGAATGACACTTGATGTTAATATAGTTTTTTTCAAATATCAATTCATTAGTTAAACTTTATTAATGAATAAATAGTAACAAAAAAATAATAGTCCAACACCATATATGAAAGGTAAAATCGCTCGTTGTGTCCCTGTAGAGCAATGGATAGCGCGTTGGACTTCTAATCCGAAGGTCATGTGTTCCTTCGCGAATCCTACGTGGAATGGCCTAATTTCTAGGAATGTTATTTATGAATGAGAATAAATAAATGTAACGAACAAAAGTAATATACCCTATATAAAATGGAAAATCGCTTTCTATTTTGCCACTTAATATTGTGATTCTGTCATAAGTATACACATATTTATATTAATTATAATTATTTAATAAAAAGAAACTAAAATAAAATTTTTCTTCTTTGATCTAAGTAGGAATTGACACTTTAATTTTTTTTATATATATTACTTGTTATATTTATTGTGCGGTTTCTTTTTATGCGGTCCCTATCTACCGCACAAAAACAGCTTTTACTGTACTTCCTTTTTACGTCAAAGTTTACCATTCAGAACATCAAAGTTAAATTTCTAATTTTTCTGTATTGTGCATCCAAGTGGAATTATTCACTCATACAGGCTCATTGTCAAACTTTTGGTATAAAAAAGATCTAAGGGCACAATAAGTTTGGGAACAACTGATGTGGAGTGTATTTTGAATAAAGAGCATATCATATTTCCCCGTTACCAGTCAGTCCTTTTTATATAATTTTGCTCGATACATTGGTCTTGTCATATCTTTTAGACCGAAAAAACGAGGGGAGTATAAAAGGCTGAAGATAACCCTCCGCCCTTTCTTTCAGGGAATACCAACAACGTATACGCGAGACGAGTAAAATGTTATTTCCCTGAAATACTCAAAAGGCGTTTTATTTCAGACTATGGACCTGTATTTCGAATCAGCGAACAATTCACTTTCGCTCGGATGGATGGGAAAGCGATGACTGGAAAATAATTGAGATATTCCCTTAACGTGGGGTTGGCAGTGTGACCTTAAGTTCAAAGTCACTCCATCGGACGAGAGTGATGTTAGGGAGGAAAAGTATCGGTGAGAGAGTTCGGAGGCTCTTTGTCCGAGTTCAATAAGATCTATTTTACATCTCGATGAACTCAAAAGTTGTGCATGAAAAATTCTGAAAGCGCTAGAAATTCACTACTGGTTTGACAAATTCTGCTCAGAGCTAATGGCAAAATGCATTTTCAGGAATTGCTGCACATGATCTTTTGAGAAAGGAAGAACGTCTTTCTTTATTTTGATAATTTATTAATGCTTAGTTTTTTTTATCAGGATCCAGATTTCGATGTTAAGTTAAATTTTAAATGCGCCATAGAAAGCATTGCTAACGTGAATTCATTTGATGATTCAAATATTAAAAAAAAAAGTTCATTTTTCAAGTCATTTAATTTTTTTCCTTTAAATTTTTATTTGCAGATGGCAGGGCCGGCTCTAGCAGTTTTGCCGTCCCGGACGAAAATGGGAAATAAGGCTCCTTTTCCAAAGCAAAAAATTATAATTAAAAAAGATAAATCCTTCGTAGATGCCCACTTATAAAACTTGAATAGTTCTTGCAAACAGAAAGACAGCAGAAAAATTATATATATATATATAAGCTTATTTTCTACAAACAAGAAATAACTTCCAACAATCACATTCGAAAAACACATAATAGACAGTTGGAAAATCACACAATGAAGGACATATGAGCAACCGAGATTAAAAATTATAAAATGGATGCTGCAGTGTTATAAACATTGCTTACTTAGGACAGCTAATATATAAAATAGTTTATATAAAAGTGGGGTTGAACATGTTTTCTGGCCAGCCAACCTTCCCCCTTTATGTAAATAATACTGAGCAAAAGCCTATTGGAAGTAATGGATAGGAATATCTAAATCCATTACAAGATAGAGGTAACTTACCTAAAATTTGCACTTAAAAATGCAGAGCCCGTGCTAAATCTGAGTGCAATAATTATACAAAATAATTAGAAATTAAGGACATAATTAACAGTTATTATTTCAAATGAGAGAAAAATATAATATAATAGAAGGTATCACCCATTTTAGCCGGCCATTTTCTTCGAAAAAGTTTCCGTTAATGGTGGGGATCACAAGATTTTATTTTAATTTAAAGTAACTACACTCAAGACTAAAATAAAACATCTTCTGTTGCTCTCTATGTACCAAAAACTCTTATTACTCCTGTCCCTTTTTGAATAGCTGCCACCGGTCATCGTACGGGTGAAAGGAATGTTCGTTGTGAACCCTCTCTGGGATGGGGAGAAAGTTACAAGTGAAAGATGAGTAAACATATCAAATTTCCTGATTATACTCCCACCTCGAACCAATATAAATTTCCCCGAAATTTCAACGTAAAGAAAAGAAAAGAAGAAATTAAGATACGTAGAATACGTAGAAATACCATATTCACACCCAATAATATTTCAGAAAATATGTTAAAGTTGTAATAAAAAAAAATGTTTTTAAAATTCGATCCAAATGCCCCCCAGAGCAGGGGTCCATATTGTCCGACCCTAGAGCTGCCCTTGTCTATACAGATGAGGTCTGGAGATCTAACTGGAGAATCCATTCAGCGAATATCTTATCTTTCTGGAAATTCATCCACCAGATGAGCTCTATGTGGCCTCACGTTGTCATCCATTAAAATAAAATCAGAGCCAACTGAACCTGTTAAATTAGAACAAAAGGTTAGAAAACCTCATCCCTATGCCTCACAGCAGTCACGGTGTCTCTTGCAAAGACATAGAGGTGTGCGCGGTCATCCAACGTGATGCCTGCCCAGACCATTAATCCTCCATTATCGTAATGGTCGATTTCTTGGACATTGGATGCTAAGTAGCGGGTCCATAGGAAAGTACGTAAAGAATTTATGGAGAAAACCAGCACTGTGATTGCGGTTAGGTAAAGAAATCAGGTCTGGGAGCCCTATGTTCACTTTTTCAAGGGCGCAGATGGCCCTGATTTGATATGAATGGATGACAATGCGAGGCCACATGTAGCTTATCTGGTCGATGAATTTCTGGAAAGTGAGGATATTCGCTGAATGGATTGGTCTGTCCATACCTCATCCGTATAGAGAACGCTTTGGGAAGGGCAGTTGCAACTCGCAAATTCCCTTAGAGAACCATCCAAATCCCGAAAACAGAGTTACTGAACGAGGGGGAACAAAAGCTCATAAATTTCCTTATTTCCAGTATAAAATTTCGGTGAAATGACGCACACAAGGGTCCGGACCCCTCCGATATCCCTTGATATTTTTTCGATTGATTATAATTATATGTATATAGTACATAAAATTTAGTTAATTGTTTGTTATTAATAACTAATTTTATTAATTAATGCTGAATATTTATTCAATAGTTAATTGTTTTTTGTTCTCGAAAATCAACAAAATCAAAATAACATGTTGGGTAACGAATTGAAGCATGATGCGAGAATGGTGGACTTTCGATCCGGCCCCCCCCCCCCTCTCATTGAGAAATTCGTGTGTGCGCTACTATCTTGGTGTGATGCCCGTTTATATCCACTACCCTAAAATCATGAATTAAAAAAAAATAACAAAATATTTTTATGATTTTATTTATAGGTCATCTTATTAGCTTTATAAAAATACCAAGTTTTTTATTATCCATTCACTAGAACAAAAACTACAAGTGTTTTAGTCGAAGCAGATGGATGCCACAACTTTACATAAGATGTCAAACTTTAAAATGCGTTTTACTCAAAATGTGTTTTTTTCGAAAATCTCAAACGGGGACTGCAATTGCCCAAGAAGTTTTTAAGATAATTTGATTGAAATTTTTTGGGTATGTTCGGTATAACAGTAGAAGTGTTTAACCTTCAGATTTATCAACCACTGTTTTATTACAAAATTTACAGTTTTTTATGTGAATATAATCTCTGTTTTTTTAAACACTTTTATGTAATAACTAAGATAAAGTGCTCTAGTTTTTGTAAAAATTAAAATATCTCTTATCCGGAAGGTCATTTCAAAAAGGAATAGTAAAGTAATACATCAAAATTGAAAAATTAAGAATTTGCTCATTTACTGTTTGTGCAAAGCGGGCCCCGTTTATGTAATTTTTTGTCAATTTTTACTAGTTTTTTCCCCATTTTAATAATAATTTATTATTATTTTTTTTTTTTTTTGCTGTTTTCAATTTTAGGATTTTTATCCTTAAAATATATTAAATAAATCTAAAAACCACAAAAAAAAATCTCCATATTTCCATTTTTAAAAAAAGAAAAAGTTGTCGCAAGTATTCGGATACCTTAACAAATTTATTATTGTTATTACTATTGAAATATACTGCAACTGAGCTGTTTATACCTTTCGAATTTGATGAGTGTTACGCATGATCCCGCGTGTGTATTTTAACTGCAGAGTGTTTATTATTGTTATTATTATCAGTGTACATACCAAATTTTATTAAAATCTGTATTGTAATTCTAGAGATAATCGACAAAATCTAAATATTCTCTTATTTTTGAACACCAGTGTACAAAGGATTATAGTTAATCGGAAAAAAAAATCAAGACGATGAAGGGGAAGGTGTTCGTACCTCCTGGAACTCCCCCCTTGTTTGGACCACTGCTTAAAATGTCTTTAAAAACATTAAAAACTAACCGAAAATGCTTTACCTTAAATATGTTATTAAGTTTAAAGAACTGATGAGTTTCTAGTAGAAATTCTTAACTGAATTATCGATTTTCGGTCGCGTAGCAACGGATCCAAGATATTTACGGAGTCATTTTTGAAAGGCGAAAAGTCGATCATACGAAGAAACCTGAAATGGATTTAATCTCGATGTCCTCGTTCAAAGAAATACACTTTACAAGCTCTAAAAAAATATATATATAATTTTTTTTTTTAAAAAAATTTAAAAATAATATTTTAAAAAATATTTCATACATTTTAATAAAAAATTTTAAAACACACATAAAATTGGCTCAAAAAGGAGAAATAAATAAACAGATAAAATAAAATAAATATCATTAAAGAAATTATGCATTGTTTTTGTTTTAAGGTATCCAATCAGGTTGATAAGGTGTTTCTTAGACCGTTAGGGCCATTAGGAAAAAAAACAGAAAAATATACAGCCGGTTCTGTATTTAACGAATTCGCTTGATTCCGAAAAAAAGTTCGGTATGTGGAAAATTTGTTAAATACAGGTTTATTTTCAATTCCTACTATTAGGTCACTCTCTCTATATATTTATTTATTTGTTTGTTTATTTATTTGTTTATCTTGGTGGAATTTTCAACCGTTAATAAAATACATCGTAAAGCGGTCAATTGAGCTGAAATTTTGTATATATGATTATTTTGGATGACAATACAATAATCTAATTATAATTAATAAAAATTAATTGATTAAAACTAATTATTTAAAGAATTACAGATACAGTAACGTTGGCGACTTGTGTCAAAACTTGAAAAGTTTTTTTATTCTCACATGCATTCAGCTGAACTGAAATTTTATACATATGACTGTTTTCGATGACAATACGATACTTTAATGATAATTAATAAAAATGAATTACCACTGAATGTTGTGATTCTGTCCTATGTATATACATATTTATATTAATTGTAACTATTTAATAAAAAGTAGCTAAAATAAAAATTTTCTTTCTTGATCGAAGTAGGAATTGACTTAATTTTTTAAATTTTTTATGTTACTTGTTCAATATACTTTATAAACACACCGGCATGAAACAAATTTTAAACTTAAGGCGATGGCAAACGTACTGCTCTTTCCTTTTGCCTTTTTGAGGCGACTCCTGACTGCGATCTGTTCATCTCAGATAGCTCTTTTCGCCCGCCCCCCCTTTTTTTTGGTCTTTTTTCAGATTCACACACACGGAGAAGCTCCAGCTGGCGCTGGATCTCCAAGGAAAGCATAACCCTTCTTGAAAGAATGATTTCTGAAGTACAATTTTTTGCCAGTCAAAATTTGTCATTTAGAGAAACTATTACGAGGTCGAGAGAATGGTAATTTTTTAAAGGCAGTTTAGATATTGGCCAAATTTGATCTAGTTATTCCAGAACACCTTAATAATGTCATTAAATGCAAAAATAACAAAACCCGTATTCCACACTACGACGGACAGCTTTTTCAAAATGAAATAATTACTATTTTAGCTGAATCTATTCGTAATGACATATTAGAGCAGATATTAGTCACACAGAACAAGCAACATTTGTAATTAGATGCGTGAGCACTATTGATGTAAAGTAGTATATATATTACAATTTTTTCTAGAAAATTTTTGGAATAGGACACAAAAGAAAGGCTTTTAGATTTGGACTCATTCCTTATTGAATCCGAAATCTCTGAAAAACTGAATTCCCCAAAATTATTGATAAATTTGCTTCTCAGAAAGCCAAAAATTTATTTTATAATTAATTATTAAGTAGCCTTTATAGAAGAGGACTCTGATTTATATACATTTCGTTTCACGAGATTAATACTTCAGCACTTTTTTATTAGATTATATTTTCTGAGAAAAAACTGTTGTTTTGCTTTTCTAATTATAAAATATCTATTTTTATTACAAAGGTAATATTTTTGCTTGTTTATTATTTTGTCGCTATCATAACCTATTAGCAGACCAAAAAGTACTTCAAATTGTATTTGCATTTTTATTAAGGCTTTGTTTTTTACTCTTATGCAAGTAGATGAATTTATAGCCTCAATATATAAGTATTAAATATATAAGTATTATAATAAGTAAGTAAATATGTAAGTATATTATAATTAATAATTAAATGTAAAATTACTTATAATACTTTTCAATCAATAATTATAAATATTATAATAAGTAATCGAAAATATGTCATAATATAAAAATTAAAAAAGTATTATAATAAGTCGAAATATATTAAAAATTTCCTTGAGGGGCGGCACATAAAGTCTGGGCACGCGGGCGGCCGACAGACACCCTAGGAACGGACCTGCTACTAAGTGCGGAGATTTAGGGTTAGACCTGACAAGGATTCATGTCAAATATTGAAAATTGGCTTTTAAAGCACCAGATTCATCCCACCTATTAAAAACATTTGCTTATTGCTCAGTTATTTTACGTACCAATTAAATTTTGATTTAGTTAATTAACTTGTGTTTCTTAAGTTTTAAATACTATACTTCACTACAATTAAAACATAAAACTTTTTAAGTAAGCAGCGCTATACCAGCAGATAAAAAGACATTTAAGTTGATAAATTTGTAAAAGTCCAATAGGTAAGCAGGGGTCTACCCACAGGCGTTCTGAGGGGCCCTGTATCAAACTTCCTTCCAAGGCCCTTTTTCTGATACGAGCGCACTGTTAGCGGGACTGTAGTTATACGTGTTGGGGCCCTGTAGTTTCGGGGCCCCATATCATTGATACGGTAGATATGGCGGTAGCTACGCCCTTGGGTCTACCCCAAACCGAAAAACATAGCAAGGGGTCTGTGAGACAAAAAAACGAGTGTGCTTTAGACCACACGACTGAAGTAAAACTTCTTTAGCTCCATCAATATGTATGTATATATATATATATGTTTATATATGTATAATTATATGCATGTATATTCGTATACATATATTAATTTTCTACATATATTTAAATTTATTATGGGTTTTCATTGATAAATTAATATTTTTGAATAGATTTTTTATTTTTATTCATTATTTTCATTATCGGATACATCAGTA
>BMAV01005892.1:154673-172680 GCA_019973955.1 Trichonephila inaurata madagascariensis
ACAACAACTAGACATTCCATGAAATAACTAAGGGTAGACCATTAAAGTGAAAAATAAACATTTTGAAAGATGTTTTATAAATTAATGGATCGCATAAATAGCTAAAATCCTTTGAAAAATACATTTTATCCTTTTTGAGAATGAATCATTGATAAATAATAAGGGAAAGCAGAGATTATATATAATTTATTATATTGCTCATTTTGCTATTAGTTAAATGAAAAGGGGAAAAAAGAATACGTTGCAAAAATAGATTATATTTAAATATTATCAACAAAAATACATGCTGGGAAGAAAAACTGCCGCTTCATCAAAACACTGTGTAAACTTTTTAAAACAAAAATATAAGAGAATATTACTTAAAATTTTATGAGATACCTTTATTTTACTTTTCATTATTTATCAGAGAAAGGATTGCTGTGATGACACTTTGGATCGATTTTTTTTTTGAAACAAGCACACTGTTTAGTATTACACATTTTTTTTTTACTTTTAAAAAAATTATTTAATTATTTATTAAAATTAATTTTATTTAGCACTTTTTAAATCTTTGTCCAGCACCGCGACAAAGCTGTTGCAACAGATCGAAGCGTTGTGTCAATATTTGGAACTTCCTCAATGGAAATTAATTATCGCTGTCATATATATGCTGAACTAATATCTAGAGTACAATTGTTTTATTTCGTCTAATCGGAAAAATCCTTGAAAAACAACTAGAACCGGTTTAAAGAACTTTAGAGTGTCATATTTAATACATTAACGATCAAGTAATCGTTATTCTATAGAATACTCAATTAAATCGTAAAATTCAATAATTTTATATACTTTAACTGACTAATCTAGTTATTTCATGAAATAATTAGTTATTCCATGAAATAACTTCTTTCACACTTTGACGGTAACATATATAACACACAGGGAAAAAATGGAACTGATTGGTAAGTAATTGTGGAAGGAGTAGCATTTTCAATGCACTAATGTATCAAAAAATATAAATTGAGAAAATCGACTTTAAAGTATATAATTCTGAAAAAATCATAATAATAAGCTTAAATAAACTAAACTATACCATTTTAAGACATTAATTATATATTTTTCATTAAAATAATTGCATTTTCGCATTTTTTCAATCAATGCATTTTTATAAATGATCACTTTTAAGAGAGTATTAATTGCGCAAGAAAATTCAAGAAATGTAAAAAACCATTTTTTCTGTCATGACAGAAAGCTTAAATTTTTTCTTCACATAATATTGAAGTATTCTATTTGTATGAAAAACACATGAGGAATAAGAACTGAAATTATAAAATTATTAATATAAAATGCCTTAATTCAAAAATTTTACATGCACACATTACACAAAGAAAAAAAATTACATTATTGTAATGCCATGGTAATATCCTGCTTTATATACTACACCTTCTTTTTTATAATCATTATTTCTCTTTTTAAAATAAATTTTTTTCATCAAAACGCTTTTCTAAGCTTTTTTTCTTTTTTCTTTTTCCTTAAAAAGGAGCGCGGTCGTATTGCCTAATTTGTTAATTTACATTTTTCAAAAGAAGTTTTATCCAACTTCTAACTATCCAACATTTAAAAGTAATATATCAATCGAAAGATAATAATGCAAAGAATAAAATTAAATAAAAATTTAAAAAAATAAATAATTGTCCGGTCTTTTTGCGGTACCTAATTCTCTTAAAGCAACCAAAGATGATAGGCAAAAAGCTTTACAACTTGTAGAATCTCTCCTTGACAACCAATTTCAAAATTCTATTTTAAAATTTCTCTTTTTTAACTTATTTTCCAATTTTTAATTCAATAGTTCTAGTACTCAATAGAAAAAAAAAAAAAATTCTGAAAAGGGCAGTCAAACTCTCTCCGTAAGCTTACTCATAACAACCAATAGCAACCGCCAATTTCCAGTCGTCGAAGCTTCCTCTCTCCCATTGGTCCCTTCCTCAAGAAGCCACACCTCCTCCTCCAGGCCATGTTAGCAACACCAGCCATATCGTATTTCAAGGTGGGTAGCGGAATTCTCTTGTGTTGTCTAGAGAATTTCAATCTTTCTCTTTCTTGATTCTGTTCGGACGGTGTTTCCTCCTTCGCCAAATGGATAGTCCTCCTGATAGTTATATGCATCTTAATCAAGGTAATTATACAATGATGTCTTCTTTTACGCAAAATCCCGCACATTGGGTGCTCAGTGACAAAAATGTTCCAGATACTAATCTTAATGTTAGTCCTACACCGGAAGTGAAAAGCGAAACAAACACCTTCCTAACACCATATATAAACATGACAAATGATCCCAATATCAACTCGTGTTACCCACTTCATTATTATCACCCGCAGGTTGCAATTGGTTCAAACTTTTCTCTCCCAATTACTCTTTCAAATGCTGTTTTGACGCCCCCAGCGGCAGGAAGCAAAGCAAATTATTCCCCAAAACCTGATGGATGTCACACTGTATTTGTTGGAGGTTTGCCTGAAAAAATTACTGCAAGTATCATTACAGAAGTATTTGAGAAAATTGGTGAAATCAATTCAGTTAGAATGCATAGTAAAAAATTTTGTCACGTAAGATTTACGGATGAGGAGTCGGTTGAACAGGCACTTCTTCTGTCCGGTTACGAAATAAAAATTGAGAATAAAGATGAGCCTGCCTACAAGGGAAAATTAATTGTAAATTATGCAGTTTGTCGTAAGGATCAGCGTAATTTCGAATGCAGACAGCGACAAGAAAGGCGCTTTTGGAGGCATTATGAAAAAGCTCATTGTCCCCCTCCACTGCCTTGTTTTTCGGAACATGAGGCTGCTTCTGTGAATGAAAAGTTGAGGAGTGCTGAAACATTTAAAGAGGCTGTACAGCTCTTAATAACGTGGTTGGAAAAAGGTCAATGTGTAAAAGGAAAAACTGGCACCTTTTATGGCATTTTACAAAATGTTAATAATCATGTAAGCAGATTAGCAAGTGAAAAAAGTAAATGCGAGGAAGAGGTTAAGAAAGCAAGAGAAAATTTCTATGAGCTAACGCGTCGCATACAACTTGAGTTGTCGGAAATTAAAAAAGTATACGCAGCTGCAGAGATACAAAAAAATTGGGATCTGTTTTCAAAAACTCAAAGAAGACATATAGAAAATTGGAAAAAAGAAGCAATTAGTTTTTCAACTGCTTTACTCACTGCAAGAGTGGAAGAAGATATGGATTTGGATCTAGATGAAGACAGATCTTGTTCTGAAAAAGTTAAGCAAAAGGTTTCTTATGCTGACAATTATACACAGTGTGAAGTTGGCACCATTGAAAATGAAACTCACGTGATTGCTTTAATTGCAATTTTTCTGCTTGTTCATCCTTATGGAATCCCTACGGATACCATAAGGTCTCACGTAGTTAAAATTCAACCAAATCTCTCTCTAATTAAAATTGAGAATGTAATGAAGAAATTTCCCAATATCTTCCAGGAGGAATTGACCGAAGTATATGAGACGAAGTGGAGGCTCGTAGGTTACAATCCTCTATTTTTTCGTTAAATCAATAATTTTTTTCTCATTCTTCTTTTAAGGTACCTTTTGATTTTTGCTGGTGAATATTCTCCTGCTGTCAACATATTTAACTGAATTTTTTTAAAATTTCGACACCAAAAATGACATAACTTTTTGTCTGCCTTTCTGATAAATTTGTCTGTACATATCTTATTTCATTTCTTGCAAGGAAAGATCTCAAACACCTTAATCAGAAGGTGAAGTTTTTGATGCCAGATTTTAGCTGAGGATTTCTAAGAATAAGGTAAATATATATTTTTTTTCTCTTTCTGATACTGATCTCTTGAGACCTTGTTAATGGTGAGTTTTATATAATGTTTTTGAAGATCAGTTGTGCAGATAAGAACCAATGGTATTTAACCAAGGTATGCTTTAGTATAAATACTTAATGGGCAGGTTCTTTTTGGTTCATTTCAGGGTATTTTCTTGCTAATTTTGGCTATTAATCCATTGTGGAAAAAAATGTTACATAATTTAATTTAAGTACTAGGTTAGTTGTAGAAGTTTTTAGAATTTTTCTAGAATATATAGTCTATGGATCTCAGATTATTTACTTTTGGTACTTCAGTTAACACATTATTGGAAATCTTTTCAATACATTTTTTTCTGGATGAGAATTCTTAGATTTTATTATTTTTAATTTATTTATTGTCAATATTAATATCAATTCTAATTAGAATTAATTATTTTGGTTATATTTATTTATTCAGAAATTACGTATTATACTGTTGACCATTTCTTCAAATCAAGACATCTACAAATGCTACAAATAATATAACCAATAGTGAAAATCATTCCCCCATGCTTATTACAATAATAATAACAATGGCATTATTTTAATTGGTGATATCTTTTCAATTGGTGGAAGGTATAATATGCTAGTGCCCTTTATTCTTATTTATTGCTGTTAATATTAATATATATTTTAATCATATTTCTTGTTAAATACCTTTTTTTAATTATTTGTATGGCACTTTTTTGTAAATCCAGTGCTGCTGTGTAATTTTTTCTGAATATATAATTAAGTAAGTTTCCTTTCTACTGCTTATATTTAATTTATATTTTCATTCATGATATTTAGTTTATTGTATTTTTTTCCTTCTTAAGGTTTAATTCATAGTTCTGAATTGCTTTAAAAAAATGTGTGTGTGTGTGTGTTTTTTTTTGTAATGGAGAATTTTTTTTTGCAACCCTACAGCAAATAAAAACACCAAGAAATATGGCTACATTTTCGAGAAGTCTTTATAGTAAAGCAAGCCTTGAGTATTTTTCATTAATATATTTAATCATGTGAACTGAACAATTTATCCCTTAAATGCATGGTTTTTTTTTGTTTTGTTTTAAAAATCATTTTTTACAGGAATGTACTCATAGGTTACGTAAAAAATTTAGAAAATCCAGGTAGTGATGTTGAGTATTTATTTTGAATAAATTATAGTTTAAAAAGAACTGAAAAACACGCTTTTATAGTTAATCGAACTAAAAAGTAAAAAATAATTCTTAATATAAGAATAAAATGATTAACGAGAAAATTAATGTCATTGTGGTAAAAAGGGTGGGGTTCTCGGTGTCAGTTGTTATAATTTCTTACTAGTTCTATTGCGAAATGCAGAGTTAGTGTTAAAATGTAGTACAAAGCACCTCACGTTTTTACCACATCGACATTAATTTTCTCGTTAATCATTTTATTATTATACTAAAACTTATTTTGTATTTTTTAGCTCAATTAACTAGAAAAGCGTGTTTTTTTTAATCTATAATATATTTTTCATTTTTTAGCTCGATCTACAGTAAAAGTGTGTGTGTGTGTTTTTAGTTTTTAAAACTATCATTTATTCATTGAGGAATTAATCTTAAATGCGCCATTTTTTATAGAATTTGGAATACGCATTGACGTTTTCGCTTTGGGGTTGTAACTTAATCTTTTAGCCGCCAAATCTGGAAATGGGGAATCGTTCCTCCTGATCAGGTCAAATGAACAAAAATATTAAAATATTGTATTGTCATCGGTTCTTGACAAGTGTGTAAAATTTCGAATTCATCTGACCTTTTAAAGTATGTAAAAATCGAGTTCACAGATTCCGTTACATACAAGTAAAGCTTATAAAAGCATGTTTAAAAAGTTGTATGTAAAACATTTGGCAGCATGCAGTATTTCCCACAAATCTGGCACATATAAAATAAAATTTTCCAACGCAACGTTAAACATTGGTAGCTTACCTGACAACGGATGAGTATATAATATTTTTTTTTTTTCAATTATATAAATCACTCTTTCATAGGAAACTCGAAAGTAGAAAATATCTCTCCAAGTAACACACTGAAAATATATATATGATTTACTCGCCAAAAATAACGCCTTTTTCTTTCACACATGATTTATCGTCTAGGGTTATCAATGTTTGTTCACTCGGGTTTTCGAATAAAAATAAGCGTAAACAGGATGTAGACAATCGGCAACAATATGAATTTAAGGGTTAATGCAATAATATTTTTTGTAATGTATGTAACTAACTATTGATTATTTAACTCATTGTGATTTGTTTTAATTTAAAAAAAAATAGTTAGCTTTTTAAAAAAGATTTGAAAGAATAGTGCCAAATATATTGCCTTCCCAATTGCTAAGTTTTAGATACCTTATTAAGTGTGTGTAGATTCTAAATGTAAGATTACTGCACTTTAGATTACAAGACAGAAATGTTCTGTTCCAATTTAGGAGACCGAAGTGAAGTAACATCAACTGAAATAAGACAAAAGCTGAAAAAAACTCATCTGAGTTTTCGTACAGCAACAGGTGGTTGTAATAAAAGTCTATTATTTCAAAGTTTACGTGAAATCTTAGTTGGAAAAGAAGTAAAATGAATTTTCAGTACTTATATATTAGACCATTGTGTCCAATTTCATCAAATTAAAAGATGTTGCTAAGCTCCACAATATACTGTCTAGAGCCAAAAACCTTTCCTGTGCATGTTCAAACATAATTATAAAGAGGCCAGCATTTGTCAGTGTCTTTTTATTTAGTAAAATCAGTTAATTGTATTAGGCTCAGTGGTCGAGTCGTTGCATATCTCGCTTTCACACGCCAGGTACGGGTTCTATTCCCGGGCTGGGCAAAATCGCCTCAGCCTTTCATCCCTACTGCAGTGGGTTGATAAATAAGTACCAAGCTTGTTTGGGGACTTACACACTGAGGTCTCGCTTCAGACTGACCACCTGAACGGGACATCTGCTCTAGCATCTCAGCGCCCAATGGTCACGTGTACTGGGATGGACACAGTTGGCCCTGGCCCTCATGGGCTGTTGTGCCACTGAGTTTGAGTTAATTGTATAATATGTGTAAGTACCAGATTTTCTTAATGTTATTATAGTGAGTTTTTTTTTTAAATTTACCTAAAAGCATTTAAAATTGATGTTTTAAGAAGCTTAATAACCATGGAAAAGTAAGAAGCTATACAAAAATAAAAACTTTTTAATCCTCCCATAATTTTTATACATAAACAACTTGTATCTACGGGAAAATGCAAGCTGAAACGATGCCCATATTGTTGCACAACTCAAAAACATCAGAGAATAAGGATAATGTGCTAGGCTTGTAGTGTAGGATATTGGATGTTTTAAAAAGACATATTTTCTGCAATTCCATTCATAATGAAAAATTAGGGAGTATCAATAAAAAAAATTTTATTTGCCATTCATATTCTTCAGAAATATTAGCTGAAAAGTGCTTAACATTCTTAATATCTCCTAATTTTATCTGCATCATTTAAAAATTGATATAAAAAGATTTTACTTACCATTATTTTCTAGCATTATGTAGAGTACCAGGTAAGTTTTTTTTTTTTTTTTTTTGTATTTGTGCATTAAAACGTCACCACGTCCAAATTTGCACCTCTCAAATCGTGCCACTTTCCACTTAAATCTTACCTTTTTTAGAATGAAACATGTAAGAATCTAACTTTTTTTTGTTTTTTTTCTGTAGTGATATCATCGTGAGATTCGTGTGGCATAAATTTGGCTGTGGTTATGCTAAAACATTTTCTCTTCTTCTCATCAGAAGCAAAATCATAGAGGTTGGAGGGTTGCCACTGTTTCGTTTCAACTAGCGTTAAATAACCTTTTTCTTTGGCATGCACAGGCTACTTTTCTTTTTTTGGGGGGGGGCGGCGGGCCTGTTTTTTTTAAAAAAAAACATATAGTTGAAAACACTGAGGCATAATCTGTATGATAAAAATTAAAAATCTTTGTTTATGGGGAGAACCCCAATACCACCCTTGTGTACGCCACTGCTTCTTCTAACACCTACACTTTTTTAATTCTGATGCCTCTGTAACAAATGCAGAAAGAAATTGTTAAGAAAAAGCAGAAAATTATCAAAATGATTGAGCTAAAATTCAAATACAGTCGAACCTCTATAGTGCGAATTTTTCTTTACAGCGAACTTCTTCCTGGAACCTTGAACATTTCACGATTTTCTTCGTAAAATAACTCTCTATAGCGAGGTTCATTTTCTATATTAAGAACTTTTTCTTTTGTGATTCAATTTTTGTTCTTCCTTTTTTTAAAGTATTTCTGAAAAAATTTCAAGTTATTCTCTCTTTAATACATTTTATAGTGGTCATAAATCTTGAACTGGATTTATTAGATCCTAACTAGCTGACAGCAATAGAGTTCCGGACGTTTCCTCCAAGAAGTGCAACCTTTAATCCCCATAGCCCAGTTCACTTGAAACATCTTCGATATCCTCTTTCACCCTCAGTTGAGTTTTTTCGTGTCCCCCTGTTCTAATTGTAAAATAATGTATGCCTAATATTACTTGTATATGCTTTAAATTATAAAATGTCTTTAAAATTCATTAATTTTAGTATAAAATTATTTTCTTAGTATTGAAAATACAGTGAATTCTACGACATTCTTTTTTCTTGTTTTCCTTGCAGTTTTTCTTTCTTTCTTTTTTGATGGGTAAGATATATATAAAATAAACATATATTAATTTAAAAAAAGGTGTGGATAATTACTTTTTTTAATATATAGTGTTTATGAATTTAAAATTTGTTTTATGTGGTTTATTAAGTATATTAAAACATGAGCCTCTATGTGAAGAATTTTCCATATAACGAACTTTTTCCAGGATTCAGCTACTTCGTTATATAGAGGTCCGACTGTACTTCAATTCAAGAACCAAATTAAATTTTTTTGTATTGTCATATGTTATATTTCTTCATTAACCCTGTAGCTACAAATAATATGCGACGTGATTTATACCTTCTCTTTGTATTATAAGAATGTTTGTTTTTACAAAGAAAAAGCCAAGAATGCAAAACTTATGATAGTAAGTTAAAAACAAATTGTTCATGGGGATAATGGTATTGATGACAAACTCTTTTCTAGTACTCTACATATTTCTTTCTTTTTTTAGCAGTTGAGATCACCAATTCCAATTAGGTGTAAGTTGTAAAAGGCTGTCATTTTGTTTTTGTGCGGTTGATAAAAACCGCATAAAAATAACCGCACAAAAAAAAATTTCGCAAATTTCATGAATTTTTACATATAATAAGACAACTCGTCGATATACTGCAGAAAGTTTTTTTTATGCGGTCGCACAAAAATAAAATCGCATAAAAAAGGACCGCACAAAAACAGGTTTGACTGTATATAGGCTTTTCACCATATATATAAAAAGTGTTTTTTTTTTTACACTTAGATATGTTTAATCAAACATTCAAACGATCAGAAAAAAAAATCATTTCAATAGCTTTCTGTAAGATTTTTTAATTCGTCATTTATAAATAATAGGGGGAGGGGGAGAGGGGGGATAGTTATACACTCAAAAAAGCCACTGTAACGCCGGGCTATAGAGAAATAAAAAAAAAACGTGTCTGACAATGGAAAGTTGCGGAAGAAATTTCGAAAAAGGGAATTGTAATGAGGTTAATATAGAAATCATGCTCACACAACAGGAAGTGCTGGCAGTTAGAGGAGAAGGGAAATTTCCATGACAATATGTTATGCATTCAAAAATGTTCGTGCAACGCAGGGGGTAAATGAAGGGGAAAGAAACCTGTCTGACAGTGAAAAGAACTGAAAAAATTTCGAAAAAGGGAATTTTAATGACATTATTATAGCTATCACTCACATCGTACAAGCACACACCCGCACAAAAGTGTCATGAAGGAAAGAGGAAATTAAGTTGCACACTCGGTAAAAGACCGGGCTAAGCGGAGGGGCAAGAAACAAAAAAAGTGAAAGTGGTTTCAAAAAAGAATAATGGCAGTGCTGATTTTGGGAAAGGAAGGGAAAATGTATAAAAGTAGAGAAAGCCCGTGCAACACCGGGCCATGCAGCTAGTTTGATATATTTTAGTAAATTACGATATATAACGATATATTACGATGTATTTTCAAGTAATTGCTTAATTATACTGTTTCTAATCCTCTTAATAGAAAGATGCGGTCTTTCTTTTTTTCAGAACTAAATTAAATAAGAAAACAATAACATTAATTAATTGCAATGTGCTTTTAACTATTCACAATACAAAGAATTGGGAAGGGGGGGAATTCCCCATTCCCTCTTTTGCTACTGTGTAATTTACTATACATAATTTTTAATCACACAATCAGCTGTTTTTATAATTATCAACCAATTACTTATTTATAGTTTCCCAAGAAACTTCAAATTTTTTACTTAAGAAGTAATCTTCATTTTGATAATTATTCTCAGCACATTGGCACTATATTGTATACATAATATTTTAAATCTTGAACTTTTTAAACTATTTTTTACTGTATAACTTCATTCATATAATAAAGTATATTATATAGGTTATATTCTGAAAAAAGTTTTAAAAAAAATGATTCTTATTATTGTAAAGTTTTAAAATATTAATATGTATTTCTTTAATTTTATAGTTTTCTATCCTGACCATCATTGAAGAAACTGTGCTGTATAATCCTTACAGGTATCTGAACTTTTAAATGTTTTCCCCGTAACTAAATGATAGCCCATTTAGTTAAGATTCCAAAATGATCTAACACATGTTGTTTTCTATCTATAGCAACAATTATTGTCAATTTTTGTTTTACAAAATGAGTTCATGTCAAAAAACTCAATCTTAAGTGAGTAACTCAAACTAAGCAAATAAACTTAAGGGGACATGGTACGATTTACGCAAAAATTTTTAATTTGAGGATTTTCAAAATTATTTTGGTTGATTCCAATGTGTGTATACTATGTAAAACAAATTTTGTGCTCAAAATTTCATAAAAAGCTAGCCATTTAATTTTTTAAGGAAAAAACTTAAAATTTGTGAAGTGATTTTAAAATGCTACTCCTACTACAAATTTGACGTACACGCATGAAATTCAATTTACAAGTACATCAAACTATGTATAACAAAAGTTGGTATGGGTTTTGCGATAACATGATTGGTATTCGTCCAATACTTCTTTTTTTATGATTGCTTATTGAAAATTCCATAAAAAATGTATAAATTCTGAGTTTAATTATTTTTAAAAAAATAAGTATTGCTTTAATTCAGAAATGCATACCAAATTTTGCTACATGTACTATTAACAATAGGTGAAAAAAGATTCAAGGCATTAAGCTCAATAGAAAAAATGCCCTAGCATTTTAAATAAAGACAAACTGGTTATTTTATCTTTCTGGGATAAGTAAGTTTAAAGTTTTGATTTGTATGTGCCATAGGTATGTGAATAAAAACGAACGTAAAAGCTATCATAATTCTTCGTTTTTTAAGTTAAGAGCTTTCAAATTTTGTGAGGTTATAGAAAAGTATATAAAAAATAATTTAGGCTGAAATTTTTTCTTTTTTTTTTCTTTTCTTTTTTTGACCGATTTTTGTCAATTGTATCGTACTGTGTCCTCTTAAAAATAAAATCGAAAACTTTTTGGCAATACTTTGAGGAACTAACTGTTCGAAGTGTTTGCCTACTTCATCTTTTTAAAAGTAATCGCTTGATGAGTCATAAGCAATAAGCTAAATTTATTTCTCTTACTTCGGCAAATATTATTTCTCTTACTTTCGGCTAAATTCGCCATACTTGCAGGTTTCTTCAACCCTCCCATGGAGCACCAAACTTCGCATTCGTTCGGCCAATCCGCCTCGTCTGGTATACCGTCTTTCCAATGGCTACAATTATCGTGACTAAACGTGCTTTGCGACCTCATGTTCTATAGTGATTTGTCGTCCCCATGCTGCCGACAATTAAGGCCGTATCACACGTACATTTTTAGTGCAACTTTTTCGTCCAGTCTGAGGGTGAAGGGTTGCCGTAAACAAAACGACATGCTCTGACGTCAACCGCGCTCTATCTCCACATTGAAAAATTGCTCGCCAATTTTGCTGCTTCGGAAAACGAACATCCAATATTATTTCGTTTATTTCGCTCGCGCTTTTGTTGATGGGCGTAAACAGAAATGTAGCACCATTCTGTTTAAAATATTACACGCTGTTAAAATATAAAACAACATTAAAATACTATACACCATATCTAATGCGTTTGACGAGACCGAAGCCGCCATCTTGTTTATGACGTAGGGTGCCGAAGAACCCCATTGGCTGGAATTTCAAGCAACTTTTATTTGGAACAACTTTTTCAGCTCACTGGGAAAAAGTTGTTCGGAGCCATTGTTATGTCAACTAGGTAAAAATTGTTCGAAATTAGTTGGAAAATTGCTGGAAACGTGTAGGAGTGATAAGGCCTTTACCCTTCTGAATTTGTCGGTCGAACTCGGCAACACCCTGTATAACTGGTTATCAAATGAATTTTTTGAATGCCTTTTTAAAATATCTTGTTTAGAATTTAGCTAAGTATTGCTTATTGATAGATATTTCTATGTATTTTTTTTAGGAATATTCCATGCATGGCTGTATAGTCTAGAGAAATCCTTGCACATCTTTCTACATGTGAAATATCCTTTCCGTCTTTTGGAAAGAATGTTTTAAAAGACTGACCAATTTTTTTCCCCTTGCACAAGATAATTATATGAACAATGTCATTTCCTTTAATGTGTTCCATTTGGAAAGTACTTGTAAGTTAACCATCTATTTCCATTAGTATGTAGAACAATGTATTCAATTGCTATCATTATATTGTAATCATCATGAATTATTGTTGTGTTATTAATATATATATATATGTGTGTTACACCGTTAAAGTGTGAAATCCGTTATTTCATAGAATAACATGGTATTTTATGAAATAACTAAATCAATCAATTAAGTATATAAAATTATTGAATTCTACGATTTAACTAGGCATTCCATACTTGAAAGATTTTTGAATCGGTCCTAGCCGCTTTGGGAAGAATATTTCCGATTAGGCAAAATAAAACAGTTGTACTCTAGATATAAGTTCAGTACATGTAAGCAAGAATTAATTTCCAAAAAAGTTATTTTAAAAAGTTCCAAATATTTACACAACGCTTCGATCTTTTGCAACAGCTCAAAGTTGCGGTTCTCGACATGGATTCAAAAAATGCTTGTGTCAAAATAAATGTGTAATACTAAACAGTGTGTGCTTGTTTTAAAAAAAAATAAGCAGTTCAATCCAAAGTGTCATCACAGCAATCCTTGCTCAGATTAATAAATAATGAAAAGTAAAATAAAGGTATCTCAGAAATTTTTAATTAATATTCTCTTACATTTTTGTTTTAAAAAGTTTACACAATGTTTTGATGAAACAACAGTTTTTCTTCCCTGCATGAATTTTGAAATAATCCACCTTTGCAATATATTCTTTTCGCCCCCTTTCTATTTAACTAATTTTAGCAATATGATCAATAATAAATTATATCATCTGCAAAAGGTACACATTATATTTTTCTAGAGATTTTAGCTGTTTATGATCAATTAATTTATGAAACATCTTTGAAATTGTTTACTTTTTACTTTTTCCTTAGGTATTTCAAAGAATACCTAGTTACTTTATAGAATAACTAGGTATTAGACTACAAAGTATGACATTTTTCATCTATTACATAATTTAACTGACTTGTCAAATTACTCTATGAAATAACAGAATTATACACTTTAACGGTAACCATACTATAACTATATGCGATTACTTTATAACTATATGCGATGACTATATAGCTATAACTATAACGATATATAACTGTAACGACAACTATATAACTATAACTATAACGATATATAACTGTAACGACAACTATATAACTATAACTATAACGATATATAACTATACATAACTATAATGATATACTATATACTACTATAATATAAGATTACTGATGAATATGTATTTCCTGAATTTTCTGTCAAGTATTTCTATTCATTTTTTAATATTTCTGTTAAGACCTTTTTATTTAAGCACATATGCACACTTTTTAAAATGTTTACTTGTGAGAAAGTAACATTTTTATATGACTGATATATTTGTGTATTTGAGAAATGAAGTTGATCTTTACTATATAATATAAGATTAATGAGGAATATATATTTCCTGAATTTTCTGTCAAGTATTTCTATTCATTTTTTAATATTTCTGTTAAGACCTTTTTATTTAAGCACATATGTACATTTTTTAAAATGTTTACTTGTGAGAAAGTAACATTTTTATGTGACTGATATATTTGTGTATTTGAGAAATAAAGTTATTAAAGATGTGTTAAACTTTTGTGTCAGTTAATAAAATTGACTATAGAACTTCATAACGTTTTTTAGACAAGATTAACTTTCAGCTGGATTGAATTGGAAATTCGGATTCCAGGATTTAAAATTTAGTAAGACATTTTTTTAAAAAAATTCAGTAATTTATGCTTTAAGGTTCTGAAAGTTACATATTAAAGATATCTTTTATGAATGATTGTATTACAATAGAGCAGAAAGAGAACATATCATAGATAGGTATTTCGGATATTTTTTAAAATTATGTTCAAAAATAATATTTACCAGGGGTCTTCAAACTTTTTGAACTTGTAGAATCCTTAGAACTATGATGTGTTTTCTAGGATCCTCATTCACCACTTAGAATATGTCTTAATACAGCGTTTCTCAAATTGTGGGCTTGAGGGCGTGGTAACTCTACGACGGGGGTGCGAGCACATTAAGAAGCCGAAAACAAAAGATTATTTAAAAAAAATTACTAATTTACTGAAAGTAAACAAACAAAATACATTCTGACATAATAAAAAATAAAATAGACATTTACACTGATATAATACACTTATAAATGTATAAGTACTGCACACACAATGTGTTTTGTGATTAATTTAATAATACTAAGTTAAGAACAAGTTTAATAATTACCAGCAACCCAAGGGATTATCATACATAAAATATACAAAAATTAACACTTATCTTGATAATTAATCCCTTAACTGTGGAACAAAAGTTACGCGATTCGCTCCACAATGCCGCTGTTTCCACGTAGGCACGCGTGTGTGGTGTAAGGGAGGGGGGGGGAGGGGAGATATAAATATGTAAATCATCTGAAATGAGTAAATCCTTCGCCAATATTGTCAAGTTCCTTTTATTACATTCTAAAGCCTTCGGAATAATTTTATGGATAGCAGTGCACAGAAAAGATCGTACTTCGGAAATACGTACATATACGTCCTGGTCAATTAACGCTTTGGCTGAGCGAGATATTTATATACGTCGGTGACACTTAAGATGTTTAAGTCGTATTGTAGTTGTAGCATCAAAGTATAGTATTATTGAATTGTATGGAGGGGGGCGCGATGACAATTATGATTGAATATTGGGTCGCCAATATTGAAAGTTTGAGAAGCACTATCTTAATATATTTAAAGAAGATCGATGTGCTATAGGTACTTTATGTAAAGATAAAAGAGTATTGCATTTGTTATTAAAAAGTTTCAATGTAATTTTAATATGATTTACTTTCGACACACAAAAATATTAATCTCTCTCTCTGTTATCCACATCTCACCTACCCCTTCATTATATTTAGTAACTTAGATATGCAATTGCATTTTTTTTACACAAACTATCGAAGTTTAGCTTTATTGAAATTATCTGCAATTGCATTTCATTCTGTATTTAATTTGTTTTTACATTTTATTTTATAGCCACTCATGTTGAGACATATTTTTCACCAAAGTATAGTGTTCTGTAGGGCATTAAAATGTTTTTAGTTGTGTGAGAAATCCTGTATGTTTTGCATGAATTTTCAACCTAAAATTGTGGTGTCCCCTCCATTGGGGATACCCTTTCTCCACTGTTCACGCGACCTATGTCTGAGGGAAGGAAAGAAGAATCACTAAATTTAATCAAACTAAAATCAGTTTATTATGATCTTAGTTTATATACAATACAACAACAATACTAGTCAAGAAGGATAACGATCAAGAGTGCTGAGACGCTACACGTATTACTGATAAATAACGCAATTAACCACTATAAATCTATCTTTATAGATTAATTCCTACCTTAATAGAAACCGCTCTATCCTTGAAGTTTAATTGAATAAGCTTACCGCTAATTCCTTGCAAGCACAGCTACGGTCCGTAAATCCTCAAGCTAACTTTTAATCTGACTTGCTCTGGTTAAGGCAATGTTCCTCTTGTCTCGGATCCACTTGTAATTCAACTAGACTGGCACTACTAGACGACGCACCGAATTAAGACTTTTCTTCTAGAATCTTATCTCACTTCACTTAGTTTACTTAGCGCTCAGAGCTTCACTTAGCGATCACTTCTAGCATTACTTCTCCACTTAGCGTTCATCGCGAATGCTAACATTCCAATATATATAATTCCTAATTTGCATAAACACGTTCTCTTCTTGAGTTGGTTGGAAAGAATTGCCATTCTGGCCCCAAAGAAATCCCAAGAATACAATTAGTGGAAGTCGCGATAAAGCCCCGTCACAAAATTTAGAGAAGCTGTTCTTGCTTAAGTTTAGATTCTAACGTCGAATCTGTTGATATGTACAAAAGTTGTTCTCTCTCCTTCATAATAATTTTTTTTCCACAAATGAAAAAAAAAAAAAAATACTTTTTCCATTAGAAAACTTTAATTTTGCAAAAGATTGTACCAACGAGTATAAAATTATTTCATAGAATTCGGGTAGCAAGGAATGAAATATTCCGAATCTGGTAGGTAGTGCGTATAGAAAAAAAATGCTTTAATATATATATATATATATATTTGTTATATTACAGTAAAAGTGTTAAGTATTACAAAATCTGTTATATTATGTGTAAATAAAATTTTCTATCTTATTGGTTGAGTTGAGCTTTAGATACTTATATGCTTATACAAACTTCATAGAGAACGTGAATCTCTTTTACGTACACATTTACAATTTTCTTTTCGAGTTTTTTTTGTTTTTTTTTTTGTGATTCGTGGGATCCCCGATTATGCCTTGTGGAACCTCAGGAATTTATGGAACACAGTTTGAAGGCCACCTTTACTACCATGAAAACAAACTTGATACTTTAAATAACTTTTGAAAATAGCTTTAAATTATGAAGCTTATGTATGTAATAAATGAAGAAAATATAGTCGGACCTTTATATAGTGAAGTCGCTAAATCCTGAAAAAAAGTTCGTAATATGGAAGATTCGTTATATAGAGGTTCATCTTTCAATTTTCTTTTTAAACCACATAAAACAAATTTTGAATTCATAAACACTATATATTATAAAGAAAATAAATATTCAAAGCTGTTGTATATTAATAATATTTATTTTATTTATCTTACCTACCAAAAAGAAATAAAAACTGAAAGGAAAGTTTCATGACTCCTGTATCCGCTTCCTGAATTAATTTTTTTTTCTTTGACAATCAAGCACTTACGTTTCGACATTTTCGAGCCGCAAGAAATGAAGTTACCGGTACGATTGATCAACAATACAAATAAACGGAGACTAGTTAAAGGACACGGGGACTCGAGACAGTTCCACTGAGGGTGAAAGGGGATATCAAAAATGTTTCCATTGAACTAGACGATGGAGGTTGGGGGTTAAAAGTTGCACTTCTTGGATGAAACACCCAGAATTTTATTGCTCTCGGTGAGCTAGGTACCTAATAAAACCAGTTCAAGATTTATGACCACCATAAAAGGAGTTAAAAGAAAGAATAATTTGAAATGTCCAAAAATACTTTTAAAAAAGAGAGGGGGAAAAAAGAAACCTGAATCACGAAAGAAAAAGTTCGTTCTATAGAAAATGCATTTCGCTATTGGGAGGTTATTTTACGAAAAAAATCGTGAAATGTTCTTCGTTCCATGAAAAAGTTCTCTATATAGAAAAATTTGCAATATAGATGTTTATTATATGGAGGTTCGACTGTATATCCTTTTGGTTGGCCAAACTGAATAAATTTACTTAAAAGAAAGGAGTAAAATATTCAGGGGAAAATTATTTGGTTGATCATAATTTGCTTTATTCTTTGTGTTCCACTACCTTTTAAAGCTGGACTTTAAAGGAAAAGGATTGGTTGGGGGGGGGGGGGG
>BMAV01005892.1:177680-293863 GCA_019973955.1 Trichonephila inaurata madagascariensis
TTGGTAAAAGCATAAACCAGCATGGGGGTCTGTGCCAGGGGTGGCAAATCTTTTTGGGAAGAGTGCCTCCATTCCAAAAAGAAAAAAAAAATACCTTTCCAACGAACACAATATGAAAAGTGAAAAAATGCTACTTATTGGTTATTATGAGATTTTTACTCAAATAGCTCAGTCTTTAATGCCGGGGTGGGCATTACGTCGATCGTGATCGACTGGTGGATCTCTTGAAGGTTTTAGTCAGTTAGTAATTCTATACGGAAATATATTCAAGTTTGGTTGAAGTATGCAGACTATAAGTCTTCTGCTGACTATAACAAGAAAAACTAATTTTAGAAATTTTTTTATATTTTTTATGTATTTAGAAGTGTTTGATAGTAAATGTATCATTTGAAGTTCTTATAATTGTTATTTGCTATATATTATTATATTGCTGTTATTATTATGTTTGTATTTTTTACGTTTTGCTTTAAACGCAGTTTTAAAAGTGTTAGTTTTTTTTTCTTTTTTTTTAGTTCTGTATAAGTAAAAGTAAGTACATATTCTGTATTTATTATTAATTTATAATAAATATTGTTGACATTTTCCTATACTTCGCCACACCTACGACACTGGGCATTAGTGCACACAAGAATTTTTCAAGGGGTGGGGAGGTGGAGGGTCGTAATTCTATTATTCTCGTATCATACCACAATACGCTCCTAAAGATATTTTTTAAAATTTTCTAGAATGTTGGGAACAAAAAAAAACAGTAAAAAAGTAAATTTCTAAATAAATACTCAGCACTAAATAATAAAATTATTAATAACAAATACTTAATTAAGTTTTACGTACTGTATACATAAAATTAAAATCAGTCCGTAAAAAAAAAATCAAGGGTTGTGGCCCGGGCCAGTGCCCCTCCCCCTCCTTGTTTGCGCCACTGACATTGGGTGGACCGCAATAGCTTGAAAAAATTAGAAGTAGTCCTCACCTTGAAAAAGTTTGCCCACCCCTGCTTTAATGCAAACTTATCTGTAGTTGAAATTTAAAAACAATACAATAAATAATACGAGAGTACAAACTTTTGTTTTATTCTTAATTAAATTTTTAAACGTTCAATTAGTTAGCTTAAGTATAAGAAAAATTTTTAAAACTTAAATCGTAATTCTAAATAATAATTAAATACTCAGTAGTTAATGTAGCTTTTGAATTTCCACAATTATTTAACAAGTTATCTTTATCAGGATTACCTCTTGAAGATGTTTACAAAATTAGTTTATTTTAGTGCATATCTGATAGGTTTGAGTAAAATTAATTTTATTATGTTCATAACTGAACAAGTTTATTCACAAGTATACTTGGATCCAAATTTTGAGATTTTTGTCTGAGGCCACCCTATTTGAATAAAATTGTAAAAAATTATTTATTATAATTTTTTCAAAAATTTTCATTTTTCAGCAACTTTTCGCTTGCCACACTATGGCCCGCGTGCCGCGGGTTGGTCTGCGCAAATCTTTCACTGGCCTGCAAAAAATTAACTATAAAAGTCGTATCGTAGATTTAGCGTCAAAGTATTGTATTAAAATGCTTTGTTTCAGATAGGAGCATAGCTTACCGGAAACTTTTTTGAAAAACAAGTAATCATTTATACAGACAAAATTTAGTGGAATTATTGCCTGTGTAAAATAGTCATGGTTCCGCGGTTCGAAGTTGGTTGGAGAAATGTTTGTTGTGACTACAAATTCTAGACTGTTCATCTGTTTTGAAGAAAAGACAGCGACCAGATGCAAATCTTTTCACAGATTTTTTTTAATTAGAAGTAAAGGCATATTGTTTACGTTAGTGATCGTGTGAAAAATGTGCTGATGCATGCGAATGCTTAGGCACCAGTGCTTTGAAAATGACATGATCTCACAGGTTGTTCATAAGATTCTATAGTGTGTACAACTGCACGTATCATTTACTTCTATAAAAAGGTGCAAAAACATGTTTATTTCCTCTGTTTCTCGTACCTCATTTTTCCCTCCACTTCTTTCTCATAACGCCAATACAACTTCTACTTTAATCTTCAAACTGTGTTTCACGGGGTCCTGGGTTTCCACCGTGCATATCTAGGGGCTCCACAAGTAAAAAAAATTCGAAAAGAAAAAGTAGATAGATTGTCTGCTGCGTTTGTGTCACAGCAGAAAATTTCAAGTTTTTGTATTAGAGCTTGTGGCACAACCAGGGATTTTTTGTAAATACTTTCATTTTCAGGCTATTTTATTTCTTTCTTCATTACCATTCATACTCTGTCAACCAGGTAAGTACCGAGGATATTTTTGTTCAATAAAAATGTTTAATTTAATTCTTTATCTACCACATCATGACTTACTACAGTTTTTTTTTTGTCATGCAATATTTTTTTTTCGTATCACTACATTGAAAATTAAGGGATATACATAAAAAACACACACTCAACTTTGGGAAATTTAATCCGTTAGAGCTGATTAGTTAGTTAAAGATATTCAACTGTAAAATTAATTATATACACTGTTCACTTAATATAAATAGTCAAATCGTTTTCTAAGGTTTTCATTAACATACAAAAAGCAAATAAGACACTTATTTTTTGACATTAACTATTTTTTCAGAATAAAAAAATGACAATCTTCACAATCCGATCAAAATATCAACTGAAAACGAAATTTCTGCTATAAAACTATTCGCCTTCCCCCTAAAATGCTCATCGTTGAACCAGTGCCGGTTTATCCACTGGGCGCTTGGGGCGAGTGCCTAGAGGCCCGGATAAGCTGAACTTAACCAGATTTTCTAGTTATAAATTTTTGATCCGTCAGTGCCAAGGGGGTCAGTAGATTTTTTTCGCCCAGAGCCCGAAATGAGCTTAAACCGGCCCTGCATAGAACCCGTGCTGCCATATACACAGTGCGGCAAATAAGTTTTAAGACTGTGTCCGTAAAAAGAAATAAAAACAACAAATTAATTCCTGTTTTGGTTTTTTATTCAAAATAGGACTCTCCGGCTTCAATGCACTTGTTATAGTGACCTATTAAGGAATCGAACGCCAGTTGTAAATCACTTTGTGGAATGGCCTGCAAAGCACGCGTCGAAACTACTTCTAAGGTCGAAATATCCTCAAAATAACACCTTTTTAAATTCATTTTAAGTTTTGGGAACAATGAGTAGTTACAAGGGGCTAAATCAGGTGAATACGGGAGATAGTTTAACGCACAGACATTTTTAGCAAAAAAATCTACGAACAACAATGGATTTGTGACTGGTACATTGTCTTGGAGCAAACACCAACTGTTTTCAATCCGATATTCTGGACGAATGCGACGAATTCTGGCCAGCAAATGCTTTAAAACAGATAAGTAGTACTGACCTGTAATTGTTTGTCCAATTGGAACAAATTCTTCTCAAATATCCCTAGTATCGAAGAATGTAATAAGGTGTTGTTTTGATTTTGGATGTAATTTTTCTTGTTTTTTTGGCTTGCGTTGAATTTTCTGATTTCCATTCCCTACTTTGTCGTTTTGTTTCAGGGTCATATTAGAAACACAAGGTTTCATCTCCTGTAACAATGGACATCAAGAAGTTCGGATCGTTTTCAGCGGCTGAAATGATGTCTCTTGCAATGTCCGCTTCTCATTGCTTTTTGTTCAGGGGATAAAGTGTGTGGAACAAATTTAGTACATACTTTTATTTTGCGCAAATCTTCACGCAGGACGGTTCAAATTATTTCTTTGTTGATGTTTAAAGAATCTGCCAGCATTCTTAATGGCGCTCAACGATCTTTTGGCACGAAATTTCGTACTTTCTCAATAATTTCAGGTGTTCTAAATGAAATTGATCTTCCACTACTCTGATCATCTTCTACCACATCTCTTCTAACCAAAAAACGTTTGTGACACACAAAATCATTTGATCTACTTAAACAACAGTCACCGTAAACTTCTTTCATGAGTTAGAAGGTTTCCAAAACACTTTTACCAAGTTTTGCGTAAAATTCGATAACAGCTCTTTTTTCCATCTAAAGAAATCAACATGAAAAAAATTCACTTCTGTAACGAACGCTCGTCTTTTCTCAGCTATTTAACCAAATGCTATCAACTTGTTTGCAGTGTGTCAGCAGACCTTAGTCATTATGACGTATGCGCATTTACAATCAGGGCACCATTAAGACCTGCGCTCTGGGACGAGTTTTAAAACTTATTTGCCAAAATGTGTATCTTGGAAGAGTGGATTTAAAATAATATTCCTGCCAAGTATCATCAGAATAAAAATGGTTATTGTAGGCAATTTTAAAGTGAGTGGTACTTATAAGTACCCGTCGGCAGATAAGGGATTAAAGAAAATTCTTGATGGTATTTCCATCTGGGGTGACATAGTTTATCCTTATATCACAGTTGTTAGATTAAATGATTCATTAAAAATTGTATAAAGCATGGAAATTATACTCATGATCTGCAATCTAATTTAAGAATGTCTTCGGCAAATGTACGAGAGACTGAACTAAACGCGGACCACATTTTCAAGCAGAAACATTTCTCAATTTTCGTGAAAAATTTTCATCGTTGTAATTCATACATCTGTTTATAATATAAATATTTATAAAATTTAAAAAATTAAGTGCTAATTTTTCTTTTAACATGTAAAGAAGTAACTCATTCATTATAGTATTAAAGAAAAAAAAAAAGGTAAAATACACATTTTATATAACATAAAAATTGGTCAACGCAGATAAAAATGAGCAGTATAATATAATGTATTGCTCTCTCTACGAGATAGCGAAGCCAGAATACAATATTAATGTTGAAATACTTTTATATGTAAAATTTTTTTACAAATTCGGATCCTATTCATTAACACAGCATTTCTCAAACTGTGGTGCTGCCCCCCTAGAGGGGCATGATAACTCTGCGAAAAAGGCTCAAACATATTGAAAAGTCAAAAAAAAAAAAAAAAAAAAAAAAAAATTAAAAAAATTATATATTTACTGAAAGTAAACAAACGAAATACATTCTGACAAAATAAAAAATTAAGTACACATTTGCCCTGATATAATATACTAATAAATGTATCAGTACTGCACAATATATTTTATAGTTAATTTAATAGTACTAAATTTAGAACAAGTTTAATAATTACCATTGAACACATGGGCTTGTCATACATAAAATTATATACAAAAATTAACACTTATTTTGATAATTTGTACGGTTTATAATTAATCCCTTAACTGCTGATTAAAAGTAACGTGATTCGCTCCCCAATGCCACAATTTTCTACGTAGGGAGCGTATGTGATGTATTGGGGGGATGAAAATTAGTAAATAAGTAAAACGTTCTCTTAAATAAGTAAATTCTTTGCAAACACTGTCAAGGTCCTTTTATTGTATTCCACAACTTTCAGAATAATTTTATGGATAAGAGTGCACAGAGAAGATTGCATTTCGGAAAGGCTTATATATACGTCCGGGGCAATTAATGGTTTGGCCGAGTGAGACATTTATATACGCCGATGGCAAGAAGTTAAAGACGTATTGTAGCTTTAGCGTCAAAGTGCAGTATTTTTGAAATTAATACATTGTTATTGAATGGGGGGGGGGGGGATGAAAATCATGATTAAATATTCGGTCACAAATTGTGAAAGTTTGAGAAGCACTGCATTAACACTAAGCGACCTTAAAATGCTTAGCTATATAGCCACTTTGTTCTTCAATTACCTGATTTAGGTTAGTTTTTATTTAAATTTAAAAAAATATATCTGTGAAATAAAAAAAAATAACAGTAACACAATTAATTGTTCTAAGTAGGTTTTCAAAAATACCGTGAGTTATTTGTAATAAAATCACATGTATTAATTTAAATCATAAAACATTTCCATAAGTAAAAGGAAGTAAAAAGAAACTCTTATTTGTGTAATAATCTCTCAGAAGCGTACAGTTATGATTTATCACGAGAAAAACAAATATTAGCAAAGTATATGAATATAAATTTTTTATTATTCAGTGGTGTTTAGTTTCTATATCTTACGTGAATTCGCCTTAAATGGGAATGTAACAGGAACGAGAAAACAACGAATGGACATAATTATACCACAGGTTTTCATTCTTCTTATGAATCCGCTAATCAATTAAAATATTTGAGACTCTCGGACTTTTGTTTCGGAGAGCAAACTCCTTAGACAACCTAAATTTCAGGTTTCATCATAATGCAAATATATCCAATTTTTTAATATACTTTTTTATGTCTAGAAATTAAATTATATTTTACAAAACTAAATTTAGAAAACTATAAATTATTTCAAAATTTAGTACACTTTTTTTGAAGAATTTTCCTTACTATGAATGAGATTCAAGAAACATCGGTTCAACTTGTAGGTATCAATCTTTACAAACCAAAATCAACGAAGTATACCTTCGAATTTTGCATACAACTTAAATAATTTCATAAAAATTCAATAGATGGAGCCACGAACAGCAAAAACGCACTTTGTAAGAAAACGGGATAAAGGTGAAGTTTTTTAAATGTATACTCTCTTCACACATTTTTTCCAAGGTAAAAATGATAAATAACTATGTTTTTTTTCTTGGATGGAAGCAATTAAAAATATTTTTGTTACCACTTGTTTACTTACTTATAAGTATCAATACCCGATACAACGTGGAAGTGTTAGTAAAAAAATAATTTTATATTCGTTTTAAAAATGTAAGAGTACGCGGCATAAAATTTGATTGTAAAAGTACATACTTATGAACAGAAAGAAAATAAATGAAATTTTATTGCTATCAGAAATAAGAAAAGTAAACTAATTCCTGAGTTGGCAAATCTAATAAAAGAACGGGGCTGCGTTAGCCCAGTAGTCAAGGCATCGGATCATGGCAGGCATGTCTTGAGTTCGAGCCCAGTACCACAAAAGACCCACCGTGTAGGGCAGCGATGCACGTTAAATCTGTCGAAAGCTGAAACATCCTCCCGTTGGTGTGGTGTGGCAATTAGGAGAGGGGGTGCCAGCGCAGGTGTCGTCCACGTCACTTAAACATGGTTCAAAATTACGTGGTCCGTCGCGAAAAGCCCTCGTGTAGCTGAACAGTGCGACGTTAATATTCACTCACTAATAAAAGAACAATAGAGTCAGATTGAATTTATCTACATTTCTTTTTGTTGTTTTTGCCTAAATATTCTGACTCCCGAAATAAATAAATGCGTAAATTAAGTTTCATAAGAGAGCCTATATATCTGTATGATAATTTATTTCCGACGAGTAATACTACTGTAAATTTTGCTCTACATTTTACTACCTTATTTATTTTAATCTAATCCGCACTTTTCACCCCTATCAGTGGCGTAGCGTGGGCTTTTGCCACCTGGGACCAACCGTAAATTTGTTGCCTCTCTATTTTAATTATTAGTTGAGAAAATTAGTAAAAGTACAAAAAAAGCAGCTTTAATTTTTTTTTATTGATTAAAAATGCACTTTTCATGTTTTTTTTTTCGTAGCAAAATATTTTATACAATTGTAGGGTTGGATATGTGCCCTGTCACATCCCCTCCCCCTGTTATTTAGAGTGCAACAGTCCTCACTGACGCCACACCCCGCCAAAAATGTCCGACTAAAGGACACACGGGAAATGACGCAGACGGACGTTAGAGACGCTAATCTCTAGACGTAGGAGAAAGACGTTCTCCTTTGGTGTTTAATATATTTTAAATATTTCATCCCTCATTTTGTTAAATAAAGCATTTATCATCATTAGGTTGTAGTCATTTTCCCATACAATTGTCAATATCAATATGTTTGTTATGTTCAATTGCCATAATAGCTAAATTTGTTAGCCTTAGTCGATCTGAGATAATTTTCGATTAATTTTAGCTTAGAGAAGCTTCTCTCACAACTGGCATTACTGATGGCAGATGTTAAAAAAATTCTCAACATTATGACAATGTTTGGTAAGCCATCTTCAAGTTTGGACTCAATAATATATTTTAATAAGCCTGCGACATAGCCATCCTGTGATGGCTATGTCTTTCCGGATCCGCGTAAGCTAGAGGTGTGGGATTATCAAAATGATGAGACATATTGGATTCTCAATACAACTTTTATTAAGAATAACTTATATTACTTAATTCTAATTGACAACTTTCTTAAAGTGAGAGTTAACACCCAATTAAACCTTATATTCAAGTCAGATCGCGCTACTAGATCATTTATCTTAATAATAATAAATTAACGGATTCATCTAACTTCCTATACAAAATATTACCTTTTGCAGATTCTCCTTCCTTCATCAATGGAGAGAATACCTATAACTTAATTTTAACTACGAAGATTCAGACTTCTTTATAATGAACGTATCCTTCTTTCAGAAATATAAGACATCTAACTTGTGATCCGAATGATTCCACACTAAGTTATCTCTAAACTTGCCGCTCTTTATCATCAAGGCTTCTATCCTTTTAAAGTATATCTCATTTACATATTATATTCGTTTGTCTTCTTGGTATTGGGTTGGAAAGGTTTTGCCATTAATCGTGGCCGTCAAAGAACATAGGAGTTATGTTAGCAGAAGGACGCGAGAGACGTCACAAGCCCAGAGAACTGGACCTAATGAGTTCTCTTTTTACAGCCTGGGTCTGTTGCAGCTATGAAAGCTTGTAGAAGATATTTTTTGAATTTAAATAACGTGGTGCTTGCCACCGCCCCTTTTCGTATGCCACCCGGGACTATGGCCCCCTCTGCACCCCCACCCCACGATACGCCCCTACCTCCTATTTTAATGGTACTGAAAATCGTGTGCGGCTTAGAATCGAAAGCAATTTGTTGGATGTGGAAATTAAAAGGATACTTTAATGGTTACAGAAGTATTGGTTACAGAAGAAAAGTATTCCACTCTTCCTTTTTATTTTATGTTTTTGTCTTAAATGTTTTTTTCCAAATTTGTTTTAAATTATATAATTGTGTTACCACTTACGTCTGTAAGCCTCATGTTATACAATGTGGAGCATGAGGAGTTTTGCAAATAAATTAAATAAAAAAAAAATGGTTACAGAAATTAAAGGATTATTTATGTCACAAGTTCCCAAACATTTTTGTCTCATAGACTCTTTGCCATGTTTTTCGGTTTGGAGTAGACCCCTGCTTAATTAATATTGAATTTTTGAAAATTTACCAACTGAAATGTCTTTCTGACAGGTATTATAGAACGACTTACTTTAAAGGAATTAAATTTCTAACGGTAGTGAAGTATAGTGTTTAAAATTTTAGACGCACATGTTAATTCTCTAAATTAAAATGAACTAATACATAAAATAACTGAACCAAAAAAAAAAATGTTTTTAATGGGAGGGATGAATCTGGTACTTCAATAAAAAGATATGCAACATTTGGTATCAATTTTGTCAGGTTTAACCCTAAATCTCCTCTGTTAGTAGTGACCAATTTTTGTTTCCTTCCTTCCTTTTTTCCTTCTTTCTTTTGTTTTTTTGTTCTTGTTTTGGAGAATGGCAACCGCTCTGAAACTCCTCACTAGAAGAAGCACAATTAAAAACTTTCTCCCGATGTTCTATAATTTGAAACAAATAACTAGTATGTCTTTTTAAAACCAAAATAGTTCGTATTCGTTTCTAAACTTTACTTTAAGATCTTCGTTAGTGCCTATTCCCATCAGTTCTATTGTAATAAATTTTTTTTTTCAATGTGACCATACGAACTGATTGTCCACTGTCGTGTTACCATAGTCAAAGCATTCTCAAACTAGTTTCAAAATTTCAATGAATGGCATTTAAATGCAGAACTTAGATTAAAACGTTCTGACGGATTGTCTGTGCCAAATTGAGAAAATTCGCGACCTCAAGTATTATACTGCTTTAGTTTAATTTTGGAAAGAAACGCTGAAATATGGTCCTTGTTTAAATAAGGACCTTATAACTACTAATTAACATCACTAAATTTAGTAAATAAATATGTTAAATAGGTAAAATCTGGTTTCCACTTGATTTAATTTTCCTTTAAATTTAGTTACGATCTGGTTTAATGTGAACTATACTACCATAGACCTCTATTTACACCTCATGGACCCCCAAATTATTTTTTTACTTAAGTGGATCTCTTTCAGGTCTTCGTAGACTCCTGGGGGTCCATATAGACCACTTTGGGAATCACTGATTTATGTGATTAAAAGTTTTCAATATTGGTGAAATAAATTAAATATTCACTTCTGATTAGTTTTCGATGATTTATTTTCAATTTCGTAAATATAAGGTATCGATAAAAATCCTTTTAAAGAAATTTTCCCCTCCCCCCCCCCCCCCCCCCCCCCCCCCCCCCCCCCCCCCTCGAATAAACGCTGTGTATGTATTAAAATCAATCAAGAGCACCTCTTGTACTTCTCGAGTAAAATTTTAAATATCAGGAAAATCCTAATTAAAAAAAAAAAAAGAATTTATAATTCAACATTTTTTGTAACTGTTTGGAAATTCTAATTGATATTTTACATAATAATAATGCCATTTTCCATTTTTTGTGACAGCTTGAGTATCGTTCTGTTTGCTTGATCGTGGATCAAAGTAACAAGGTTTGTCACCAACACATCTCGTGTTGTTTTGACGTTAAGACAGCGTTTCTCAAACTGTACAGCATGCCTTCCTAGGGGGCATTATAACTCTTCGTGGGGGCGCAAGCATATTAAACACAATCGAAATCAAAAAGATTTCTTTAAAAAAAATTCTTAAGTTTACAAACAAAATACATTATGACATAATAAAAAACAAAATTCACATTTATACTGATATAATACGCTTATAAATATATCAGAACTACAAAATGTATTTTACAAATAATTTTACAATACTAAGTTAAAAACAAGCTTTCATAATTACCAGTGATACCATGGGGTTTCCATATATAAAGTTATATACAAAAATGAACACTTATTTTGATAATTTTTTCGATTTATAATTAATTCCTTAACGGCCGGTTAAAAGTTACGCTATTCTCTCACCAATGCCACTGTTTCTCACATTGGCGCACGTATGTGATGTATTTGGGAGGGGGGAATGCATAAGCAAAACATCTGAAATAAGTAAATCCTTCGCAAACACTGTTAAGATCTTTTTATTGCATTCCAAAGCCTTTGGAATAACTTTATGGATAACAGTGCACAGAAAAGATCGTACTTCAGAAAGACATATATATATATATATATATATATATACGTCCAGGGCAATTAACGCTTTGGAAGAGGGAAACGTTCATATACTCCGGTGGCACTTAAGAGGTTAAAGTCATATTGTAGCTTTAGCGTCAAAGAATAGTCTTTTTTTGAATTCAATACATGCTTATTGTATGGATAGAAGGGGGCGTGATGAAAATTATGATTGAACATTGGGTTGCAAACGTTGAAAGTTTCAGAAGCACTGCGTTCAGGAACAATCAAATGAATTTAATGTTCGTGAAACATCCATTGAACTTTCATGTCAATTAAAAGGTAAGATTTGGGTTACGGTCACGGACTCGTTGACCGAACGTCATTAGTTGCACTCTTTGTGCTACTGAAGATCCACTGTGTGGTGGGTTGGATGCACGCTGAATCTGTCGGGCTCAATGTCCTCAAGTGGTGTGATAGTTTGGAGAAAGGAGTGCAAGTCCTCGTCACTTATCCATGGTTCAAAATGACGAGATCCGTCACCAGTAGCCCTCGTGTTACTTTATAGTGTGACGTTAATAAACAATCCCTTACTCCAGTGCTCCTCAAACTTTCAATACTTGCGCCCCAACATTCAATCATAATTTTCATCGCGCCCCTCTCCATACCATAACAATGTATTGAATTCGATAATGCGATACTTTGAGGCAAAAGCTACAAGACGACTTTAACCCGGTGCTTCTCAAACTTTCAATATTTTCCATCCAATATTCAATCATAATTTTCAACGTGCCCCCCTCCATACAGTAATAATGTATGGAGGGGGGCACACGTAAATTAAATTATTCTTTTCTTTGAACTTAAAGCTACAATACGACTTTTATCTCTTAAGTGCCACTGGCGTGCATAAATGTCTCACTCAACTACAGCGTTAATTGCCCTGGACGTATATATACGTCTTTTCGAAGTGTGATCTTTTCTGTGCACAGCTATTCATAAAATTATTCCGAAGACTTTGGAATGCAATATAAAGACCTTGGCAATGTTTGCGAAGGATTTGTTTATTTATTCCTTTTCTCCCCCCCCCCCCAATACATCACAGACGCACGCCTATGTGTGGGAGACAGAAGCATTGCATTGGTGAGTGAATAACGTACCTTTTAAACGGCAGGAAAGGAATTAATTATAAACCGTACAAATTATGAAAATAATTTTAAAATTTAATTAAAGATTTAAAGTTTAATTTTGTATATAATTTTATATATGACAAGACCATGGGGTCAAACTTGTTCTTAACTTAGTATTGCTAAATTATTCATTAATTACTTTGGCAGCACTAATACATTTATAAGTGTATTATATCCGTGTAAATGTGTATTTATTTCAGTATCTGTATTTTGTTTGTTCACTTTCAGTAAATTAACAATTTTTTTTTAAAACATAATCTTTTGTTTTCGTTTTTTCAATATAATCTCGCCCATCTCGTAGAGTTTTCATGGCCCACAGTCTGAGAAACACAGCCTTACTCATTACAATAGATTAACTTAACTTCATTTTTTTATTTGAAAATATAAACTTCTGAATTAAAGTTGTTAATCTCTAAGGGAAAAAAGAATAATGCGTTTTATACAACAATTTTATCCGTATACTTTATTTTTGTGTCTTTGTTACTTCTCTTTATTTTAAACATATTTGTATTCGGACAATTATCGATTGCCGCCTTTTAAATGACTTTTACCTAACAAACGCTCTGCTATTCACCTTTTTTATAATATATATTCGTTTTGATTTTGAAAATAATTTTGGTAGAATACTTAGAAGTTGCGTGAGGTTAAAAATCGATTTTTGTAAACTAAAAACTAAAAATTTATCTATGTTTAGAATCGTTTTTATAATTTTTTTAATAAAATGCATGTTTGCAGCAGAATGCTACAACATGCTTTTAGAGGTAACGATTTTATTTACATTCTTAGGGCAAACATTTGTTTGAATGTGATGACAATGGTTCATCTACATCTATTTATTTCAACTTTGTTTTTAATTTCCTTTCTAACTATTGCTATGGGAACGAAACATGAGAGAGATTTTTTCAATTCCTACTATTAGTTCACACTCTCTCTATATTTATTTATTTATCTTGGTGGAATTTTCAACCGTTAATAAAATACATTTTAAAGCTCTCAATTGAGCTGAAATTTTATATGCATGGTTATTTTGGCTGACAATATAATAATTTAATTATAATTAATAAAAATTAATTGATTAAAACTAATTATTTAAAGAATTACAAATACACACAGCCACGTTGGCATCATTTTTGGCGACTTGTGTCAAAACTTGAAAAGGTTTTTTTTCTCACGTTTTAAAGCATTCAGTTGAACTGAAATTTTATATACACGATTGTTTTGGATGGCAATACGATACTTTAATGATAACGAATAAAAATTAATTACCACTTAATGTTGTGATTCTGTCCTATGTATATACATATTTATATTATATAATTGTAACCATTTAATAAAAAGTAGCTGAAATAAAATTTGTTTTTTGTTGATCTAAGTAGGAATTGCCTTAATTTTTTTTTATATTACTTGTTTTTCTCACAATTAGTTTAGATTTAATTATAAAATTCTAATGTAACTGTGTTTGCGCTTTAAATGATCAAAAATAAAAAAAAGTTTCGTGAATTAAAAAAAAAAAATAAATAAAAGACAGGTTAGAAACATTATGATCAATTGTAGCTGAAGAATATTTTTTTTTTTCGTTTTTAGAACACAATGCTGAAATTTGTAACACGGATTTTCTATTTAATGGCACAAAACTTGAGTTTAATCTTTCACAGTTTTGATAGAACACGATTTAAAAGAAAATAAATATCATTTTTCTTTCAATAAGGGGAATTCTCAACTTTATTGTTACATAAAATGGTCGATTTTCTTTTTGGCTTATGTGTTGAAAATGAATCTTAATTATTATTTATTTATTTTTTTTTTTAAATTTCGGATGGGAACGTTGGCTCTAAAATTGTTTCAAAATTTGTTGTATAACTGTGATATACAATTGTTGTATTTTTAATTTTTATATTTCTTATTTTTGTTTTTGATTAAAAACTTGAAGTTAACTTACTTTTTCATTTGTATATTTTTTGGAATGAAGCTTCAGCTTCATAAAATTTTACACCTTAAGACTTGATTTCGATGTAACGCGGTGCACATTTCCTTGATTTATTTTATTTCAAAGTTTCGTAATGCACGGCACATATTGCCTTGATAACTACTATATACTTAATATAATATTCATAATTAATTTAATGAATAAATAAAATAATATAATTTAAATAAATAAATAAAGTTTCGCATAACATGGTTTCGATATATCACGGTACAAAACCGTGTTATTAGAGGTTATCGATAGTGGGATGGAAACAAAAATGAATACAAGTCTTTCCTCAGAAAATGTTGTACTGCACTTGTATTTTTTGTGTTGGAAAAAGGTTTAATCCTCAGAGGGAAAGTTCAAATATCATAGATGGTTCAGTGATGTATAATATTTCAATCCATTCATCCATGAGAAATCAGTATAAAGGATAATTTTAAATCTAATAACAAATACCGTAAAATCGGGCGTATAACGCGCTCCGAGACTCGAACGTCCTTCCGTTGGTATGGTGTGGAAGTTAAGAGATGGGGATGCCAGCTCAGGTGTCGCCCTCGCCACTTGACCATGGTTCAAAGTGACGAGGTCCGTTACCAAAAGCCGAGTTTTCGGGATTCTACTGTATTTCTATTCAGATTGTGGCAATATGTAAAAAAATAGCTTTCATAGCGTATTGTGGCCACATGTAAAAATGGGCTTTAAAAATATAATGTGGCAACATATGAAAATGTTTTTAGAATAGCATTGTGCTTTGAGAGTTTGTGTGTAAAGATTTCTTATGGTGATTAAAAATCAAATATTGAAACGGAAATTACTGCTGAATTTAACAAAGTTTTTCAATTTGCCGTCAAATTAGTTCAACAGCCACCGATGATTTCATACATTTATTTCAATACAGTTTAACCTCAGGAGCTCTAACCAGAAAAAAGGCAGCATTTGGCGCTTTTTCTGCATCAAGAGAGAACTCGTTTTGCCAAAAGATAGATTAGAAAATAGAAGTACCTGCTTTACTCCTCCTCAGATGAAAAGCAGATATAATAGTACAGTAACACCTCAGGCTCCCTGTACACGAATGAATCCCAATCAGTCGCAATCAATGCAAATCACAATGAATCTGATGGACCAAGATGCGCCAACCACCACCAAGCAAGTTAATACGAATCAACCTTTCTTCCATCAGTTGCTGTCGAACATGGATGTTGCTTTTTAATATTTTAAGACGATTAAGATATTAAGTTATTATTTTTAACAACTGTATTCTTATTCATTTATTTTCAAAATGAAATTCATGAAACAAAATATACAAGAACGGCTCTATTTTTTTATATTTTCCTTGTTTGTGTATCAAGTGTAAATATAGTCTGAAAAGAAGTAACAAATTATAAATATGTATTGTATTTATACGTAAATGCAGTTACTTTTACAAATAACATATCTAATGTTTAAAAAGGCATATAAAATGAACTGTGTAGCATATAACAACTATTTTTTAAAATTATAATCTTAAAAATGGTTTTACTCGTTTTTTTAAATATATCAACTAATTAAAAACTTTACTCAATACATATTTGCCAATTAATTTTTTTTTCTGTTTTATTTTTTCTAACACGTAACAAAACTTGGGATCTATAAAGTAATAAAATGGAATATTTTTAAAAAATTAAATTATTGACAGTATTGGTTTTTACTGTATTTTAGTATTCTTATAAATATATATTTAGTTTTTCCCTCCCCAAATTAAATAAGTTCTTATAAAATTGATATTTGAAGCTGTTTCGAACATCTTTCAGATCATTACAAATCATCTCCCTACATATTTTGCATTAAAATATTATTAAATAAAAAAAAAAGTTTTCAAATTTCTAAAATTTAATAAAGTGATACATGCAAATTTCAACTGAAATCAGCTTATTGAATAGAAACTTTATATGACATAATCACTAATAAAATAATAATAATAATAAAACATAATAAAAATCAATACACTATTTGTTTAAATTTATTTTTTTTAAAAAAAAAATTTGCAACATCCATCGTGTGGGACGATTAATGTATGATTAAACAAAATCTTACCTGTTGAATCATGCGGGAATTTGAATAATGACGGATTGAACCGGTTTCGACAGGTGTGAAGGCAGGAACTGTGGTTCTAGCAGAGGCGTAGCTACCGCCATGTCCATGATACGAGGCCCCCAAAATTCTTAAGCCAAAATCGTAAAATGTTAAGGAACCCCCATAAAAGAGCCTCCAAGGAACTTTGATACGGGGCCCACTCGGGACTAGCTATGCCAGTGGGTTCTCAGCTTATTTGAGCGTGAAATTACGAAGCCGAATCTTGGCCAGTCAGATTCGCTATGATTCGGGTTGATTGTGACTGACTGGGATTCGTTTAGTGTGAGGGGAGACTTAAACTACCCCGACTTACGTGAAGTTCCCCGCGGCTTTAAAATCTCGTCGACTCATCTTTCGCTCGAGTGCTACACAACTCGATCACTCATTCCTCACTTCCTGTCAGCAAATGTACATACTTGGACGACGCTTGGCCAAAATAATGTATTTTATGTTATTTATTTCTTTTGCACGGAATAAGCGTTTGTTATTGCATGCTACAATTGTGTTCTACGTATTTATATACTCAGATTTGAGAGATGACTATGACATCGAAACAAAGTATAACTGATTATTTTGCACCAAACAAAAAAAAAAAAAAAAAACCTTTATTTTTGGAATGTAAACTTAACATTATTAAGTACTTCGATACAAAAACAAAAACTTCTGAGTTAGCAAAGAAGTTTAACCGAACAGTATCGATCTCAGAACAGTTACAAAAAGTAGAGGAAAAAATTCTTGAGAAAAATGTCCAGTATTTAAATTCAATCATCGTTTGTGAAAACGTCATCGTATTATTTATGAACTCGGAGCTCCGTAAAAATGACGGCCCTTCTACATCAAAACAACTTCGGTTTGCATTTTTATATTTGTCTTATCACATTTTTTATTAAACATTTTTTCTTTAATTATTATTTTCTTTCGTCTACGGTCCCAACTAAAAATATTTTATTTTAAATTTTGTGCCTTGTCAAACTGTTTAGTTTTTTTTTTTTTTTTTATAATTGTAATAATATAATTTAACGTAGTTTCTTAGTTTTAATTTGTAGTTTGATGCTTTGTTAAATACAGTTTATAGTAAAATATCATAATATAAAGTTAAAAAAATGTTGGTACTTTTTGCCAACACTGTGTGCACCCGCGATTGGGAGGACGTAAGGCCGTATAATTTATCTCTACGTATAAGTCACGAGGTATCAGGAACTGCTTAGACTAGGCAACCTTTTAGCTATGGCATGTCAAACCCATTTATCAATAGGATTCGGCGTGCCACACAGTAGGACGCTTTTGAAGCCATTCCATTCCTGCGATAATGCATACAGAATGAGAGAATATAGGTCACTAATATTGTCTAACAGCTTTATTACATATTAATTTTGCCTCATTTAAAGATATTTCTTAACATAAAAATAAACAGTATAAAATCTAACTAATTCTTCAACAAAAATAAAGATATGAAAATTGTATACATTTATATTATGTATTTTTTAAAAAAATTATTAAAATAAAAAATAGAAAGACATAAAATAAAAGAACTACTTCCCTTCATTAATGTTAAATAAAAAGATAAATACAAAGGTTACTGCGAACCTAGTGCTTGCATCCTTCTATTTTTATACGGTGAAATGGGGGAATAATATGTGACTTTTTCAATTTGACACGATTTTGAGCTTTCCGCTTCTTTGCGGACTCCAAATATTTTCCATATGAGGAAAGATTTTCTACTCAGTTATGTAGAACCAAAAGCGGAAAGCAGAGTTCATGCAATTTTCCCTCTTCAAACAATCACATTCAATAATTTACAAAAGAGCTGTCAATTATAATCCTTAGAGTTATCTCTCAGATTTTTTAGTGATTCCGTGAATGTTCAACTGTTAACTAAATAAGGTCTATTATAAGTTTATCAACTTCCATCCACTCAAAAATTGTCAAATTTTTAGAGTGGCTTAAAGTGTCATTGAGAATTGTACCGCGTATCACGATCCCTGGGTTAGACTTACAAACTAGATATTTGGCAAGCGTGTTTCTTTTGTTGAGTAGAGACCCGCTGAGAACGGGTTTTGTGAAAAGTTACCAAGCAAGGGAGCTTCCAAGAGCATTGTATACAAAACTTCTCATTTTAGAGAGAAAGACTAGACATACAGACATGAAAATTGAAGAGCTCCAATACTTATTTGAGTAAATATACGTTAAAAGCAGGTTTTATAGAGTAACCAAGAAAGTTTTCTTGGGAGTTGTACACAAAAATTCTCGTTTTTTAACTATTTAGATCTACAGACTAGAAATTTGGAAAGCAAGTTTTTTTGTTAAGCAGAGATCCACTAAAAATGGTTTTTGTGGATATCGACTCCGAGGAGCTTAAAAATTCGAGTTTTGTTCTTTTTAAATCAAGAGTCGAGGGCTGTAAGAATGCTTTTTTTATTTTTATTTTTTGTACAGTCAAATGTTTAATGCTTGGACTTACATTTCTTTCACACAATAACTTAAAAACAACAAACAGCCACACAACATCACGAAATATCCAGTGAAAGGGGGGGGGGTTATGGCTAATTAATTTTATTTGAGAATAGATTGCTGGAAATTCTGAAACAATTTCGTCTAAGTTTTGGTGTATACACTTCAAAGGTTTCAGGAACTCTCGGGGAAATTGAAAGTAAATGAATCAAATTGACATTCTTTGTCAATGTAAATGTGTGTGTGTTGCCAGGTAAAAAAAAAAAATCGTTTGGTGCAAAAGAAAATTAGTTGAAAATAAGCACACAGAAGGAGTAAGCTGGGAAACTAATTTATTCAAAAAATTATGCATACATTCATAAAAAGAATATGTGATAAAATATTCTAAGCAATATATCTTTTCTAAAATCATACACAGAAACATTTGGGCATAATGATAATTCAAAATATTTCCACTTAGTTTCTTAAGAAACTTTATACTACTTTTTATTACAGCAGTTCTTAAACTTTCGATTGCCGAGACCCCTCTTTATGTATTAGCTTCACATTGTGGATCCCCAAAATATTGAACATCTCTCAATGACTCTCAACACATATGGCTGAGTGATTTAAATGCTCCTCAATAATCTTAAGACTGCTTCAGCTAGGTATACAGATCTTTTTTCTCCTTTAAGAAAAAAAAGTATAAACATCTAATTATATAAACAAATATTATAAAATACTAATTTCAAATAAATAAATAATGTGTTATTGTTTCTAATTCCACCTGTCTGACGTAGTCAAATTGAGGCCCATGAAATTCATCGTGGCAAGGCGCTAGAAGTACGCCTGTCGTTGGCCTTGGCCACCATACAGACGACAGTACGAATTAGCTCGGCGAAATTTCCGGAAGGGACGATAGAGATGGCGACACCACTTATCTCCACAATTAAGGCATGGAGCTGAAAGGGAGGGAAATATTCTCCAGTCCCCTGCATCCGTGATTCACCCACAAGACTTTCGGACCCACTGATTTAACGAGCTCGTACTCCGTGTGTATTCGAAGGGTATTTGGCGGCATCGAACCCAGGATTTCCGGTCTGGAGTCCGATGCTGTAACCACTAGGCAACCCGCGTCCCTACATAAATAATGTACTTAACTGTAATAACTAAACTTTTGAATGAAAAAGATAGTGCTGCATTTTTTCTTCTTTTACAAGAGCAGGCATAAATCAGGTGAAATGTGCAGTTTTAATTCCGGCTCTACGCTTTTCAGACGGTTGCTATTTTCATTTTTAAAATAAAGAATTCGAAAGAAAAGTTTGGAAAGACATCAAAAGTAGGTAACCCATTTTTCAATTTTTCCGTGAGGCTTTTCAGAGTCTGTAAAAGAAAGAAGATTAAAAGGACAGACTTTCGTAGACCCTTAGACAAGCGCTGGGGACCCATTGGGTGTCCACGGACTACAATTCAAGAATTGCTGTTACACATTGACATACATTTCATTCAATGGGTCATCATACATTTATGTAAACTTTATATGTTTGTTACCTTATAATTTTTTTATATAATGATGAGATAAATGTAGTCAATCCAAACAACTTTCATAATAGGAATATTTGTCAAATTGTGGCCTAGTACAGTAAAATAGCTCGACTTAGCGAACTCGGATCTATGCGATTTATAGATTTCGTTGATTCCTCTTTTGTTTGAGCAACAACAAGCTCTCTGTCAAAGATTTTTACAAACAATTCAATGTTTTAGATGCAGTGAGAATCATCCATCAATCTTGGCGTGAAGTTTCAGTATCAATTTTGGAATGAAGGCGCCCGGAAAAAATGTTTCCTTTTTTATTATCACTGAAACTCAGGCGGAATCAGTGCCAGAGCATGATGAAATGGGTCATGTGATTGAATAAGTTGTCTGTTTTGTCAGGTAAATAAAATTAGAAGTGGACAGTGATGATTTTAAAGACTTGCTGGATTCCCTCAATCTGGAACTGACATTTAATGAGTTCATAGAAATGCATGAGCAAGACATTGAAGAAATTGAGTTTTTAGATCCAGTTCATTCTGAAGATCGATTGACAGGGGTAGGAATTTGACAGAATTCCTCAGTTTAATTAAAAAATAATTATAAATTTTCGAAAATATAGATTCCAACGAAGAGCGTATTTTTCCAATAAAGCAAGGAATAAAAAATAGATATCAGCTACTAATTGGAATTTTAGCGGGAGAAAAAAATCTTTAAGCCAGCAGATTACTTTGTTAAATTTTGTGAAGCCATCCACATCGAAATAAATACGATTTGAGATCTCGTATTTGTGTTATTTAAGATTTTATTTAACAATTTTTTTTTAAATAAATTATTTTCTTTCCTCTTCGGCCCCCTACTAAAAATAATTTATATGCGAAATTATTTACGCGGTTATCACTCAGTTCCACTTCTCGGGGTATTACTGTAATTGAATAAGAGTATCTTAAACTATGCAAAATATCATGCAATAGTTCTTCAACTATCTTTAAAGCCATGCACTAGAGTGTGATGGTAGAAAATCTAGGCTGTTATTGCAAAAGTGTTGTTGGCTCACTCTCTGTTCATGTATCGGAACTGATAAATGTTAATCTGTATGTGCTGAAAGTCCTCACGTTAATTTAATGTGGAATTTTGGAGCACCAGTTCAGTGTCGTCCTTACCATCGTGTTTAAAATTTTCTATTGGACTTTTTTGTGTGTTCCAGAAACCAAATTAATTCAAAATTATGATATTTTTCAGTAATTTAGTGTTTATTTTGCGCTTAAAAGCTTTGCACTTTTTAAATGTTCTTAGTTTTTCTTGCCACGGCAATATTTAACATCCAACGAGAGCTAGAATTGAATAAATTAAAATTTGGTAGCGGGATCCGCCACTAGATGGTGCCACTAATGAAATACCTCTCCAACTTAGGGACTTACCGTGTCTGCAAAGGCTAAACTGCCAAAAATACAACTCATTTAAAGAAAAAATAATTTTTCTTGCATATACACTTTTATAAAAGTGAAGATTATTTGTCTTCAAATTATTATTTGCCGTAACAAATTTGTTTAAAAACCATTGCATATTCAAGTTTAAATTGATACTAGTTTTAAAAAATGTAAATGAGTACTCATATTATTTTAACATAGATTAAAAAAATTCACAACTGCAAAAGCAGTTTCAGCAATTTTTCAGGGAGAAAATGTATACAATACTTTACAAAAAATGTTTTATCTCATTATTAATAATGCAATAAAAATATTCATGTGTACATTTTTTAAAGAAAACTTTATTTTTAAATAAATACATAAATTTTATTAAAAAACTTATTAGCGATTTAAGGAGTTAATGTTTTTTATATGGTACAAATTAATTTTTTCCGAAGAAAATAGCAGTTAAAATATTTTTTAACGGCTTAATTATATATATATATATATATATGCAAAGTTCATTCCATTAAAACTGAGAGTTACTTTTTTACTACGAAACTAAAAAATAAAAGGGCGGGGATTTTTTCTAAATTCTAATTGAACGTTTGTAAATATTTTAAACGAAGTAAATGATTTTACTTTCCTAGTTTCGCGCTTTTATAAAGAACTGATTTTATATGCCGAACATTAAATGAAGTAAGATATTCAAAATGAAGAAATGAAATGCGCTGTGCCTTAACATTTGTGATAGTTTGAGCAAAACAGCTTCAGAAACAGTTAAGTTAATGAAAGAAGCAAATACAAATGTTTTGGTGAGTCTATAATTATTAGATGGTGTGGGAATTTCGAAAACGTAGGTTTTTCTTCAGAACTAGTTCCTAAGCCTGGTTGACCAAAAAATGTTGTGAAAAATCAAAATATGTAGACAATTTTGCTAGAAAATTTGCGAACGTCATGTAATGAGAGAGCGGCATCAACTAACATTTTGAAAACTTTTGTATTTCGCATTTTAGCAACAAATTAGTTTCTCAGTATTTGTTTCAGATGGGGTTCTCATTACGATAATGTCTGTATGCATGCTCTACTTCTGTTTAGCTATATCTTAGTAAGTGCAATATTAAAATCATGCCATATCCCCTTTACAGTCCAGATCTTTCACCATGCGATTTCTGGTGATCTCCACCGTTGAAGATAAAGTTCCGTGGCCGAAAAGTTTCCACAGTTTCAGACATTATTTCATTAGTGCGTTATTTCAGAAGCTTCCAGAAGAAAGTTTCTCTACTTGTTTTTAAAAATAGGTTGAAGCATTAGACCGTTGGATTTCATTTGAGGGAAGGTATTCTGAAAAAGAATGTTTTTTTTTAGTTTTAATCTAAATATATATTTCTTTAATTTTTATGGCTTTACTCTCAGTTTACATATATATATATATATATATTTATATATATAAAGAGAGAGAGAGAGAGAGAGAGAGTGCTCTTTATATATATATATATGTATGTATAATGTTCGGTAATTATAAATGTAATATATATTTGTCTAAGTAAACCGTTTGTTACGCGTTAGTAATGACTATTTGTGTAATTGATAAATTAGAATTTATGAAAAATAACATTTTTACAGTTTTAGATTTTATCTCAGAATTTGTAGCTAAGGTTATTTGATCTGGAGCTTGATACAGCACTGTTTATATATTGAAGGATGCTTTGGATAAAAAGAGAATGTAGTGAAATTTCATTTGCGAAGAAATTCATGAATCATTAATAACAGTATTTAATAGCATTGTAGATACTTAGCTGTTAAGGTTCGTTCAAAACCGTGATTTTGTATTAACGTATAAATATGGACAAGGTTTTTGATATTTAGTATCATTTGAGTTAGAATATCCATAGAAAATTGTTTTTCAAGAATCCTATTACTAGCAACAAATATACTTTTTGAGGGCGAAAAATGAAGAAAGAGAATGACCTATTTTCGAATCATTTTCCTTTCATGGAAACTTCTTCTATATGATTATAATATTTTGTCTATATATAGCTAAGACCTATGTATAGAACCTGAACTAGGATTTGTGAAGTATCTAATTTAGATGTGGATTTATTCTTATTTTAATTGTGAGCCGTGAAAAGCTGGTTATTATTGATCGTCAATTTGAAATTATTCAAAAATCCTAAATTCGGGCTCTATAGAGAAATCTTAGCTATATGTAGGGAAAATATTATTATTATGGAAACATTTTTTTATGTGAAAGGAAAATGTTTTGAAAATGTTATTCTTTCTTCATTTTTTTGGCAGAGATTTCATTTAAATAATTTTTTCTTATAATGATATTCCTCTGAACCAATTTTATAAGTATATTCTAATTCAACTGACCATAAACAGCTAAAAAATTATCCATTTATACACCTTTTCAAAATCACGATTCCGAACCTAGTCATCTTAAAGATTGATCGAAAAAATTCTTCGAGAGGAAATGGAATTGATCCAGAAGAAATTTGCTGCAATGGAAAAGATAAAAAAGAAGAAAGCAGCAATCTATAATTTGAAGTGATTGGATATTTTCCCCCGAGAAATGGAAGGAAAATTTAAAATTATTGCAAGCAATTTTGCCGAAAAATTGCTTGAAAAAATACCTTTGAAGACACTTCTTGCATCTATGAGTAAAATATTCTGTAAACTACCTTGCCCTTATTGTTCCCACATGTTAAAAAAAGACAGTTTTTTTTTGCATTAAAGAGTAAAACATTTTGCTGGTAAGAAATTCTAAAAGTAAAAAATGTCGAAGCTTTTTGGGCTCAATAGCTCAGCGAGGAAAACTAAAAAAGCTAAAAAATATCCAATCGACAACGTAAAAAAGGCCAATTTTAAATCCTCCAAGGTAAGCTGTATTTTTTGCACTTCGTGTTTTACGTTCAGTCTATCGCGCAAGGTGACAATAAATGTTTGGTCCCTGAACCATTTCTCATACAACCCACCACTGACAATACCATACATCACAGAATTTAGACGTTCCTTACAGCAGAAGTTCTTCTTCATGCCAACGCCCACATGCCAAATGCCTATGTTATCGAGAGAAGGTTTCACATTGATAAAAGGTGGTGATCCAAGAAGTATGTTCATGCCTGCTCTTGGCACAATTAGGGCAGTGGGTCCATCCAATAGGTCCGCAAACCTTTTCCCGAACTGATAATCCCAATCATTCTTCTCAATGACCTGTACCAGCTTCACCAAATACTCAATGTCACTTCTGTGTAACAATTCTCGATCGACGGTCCCTATGGGTGTCAGGCATTTGTATTTTCCACTCAAAACCGCCTTCGATAACTCCTCGAATGTTCTCGGGAAGGGCATTTTCTCTGGTAGGGTCAAGAAGGACAGAAAATTGGTGTTGTACAAGAAAGGCATGACAGTAGCTATCGACAGCCACGAACCAAGCAGCACTCTCCTCCAAGGGGTCTCTCTGACGTTTTCCATGGCTTGTGAAACAATGCTTCCCAAGACCGAGAGGAAACCGCCTAAGAGAGTGGCGTTCTTGAATATCATTCTTTGGAACAAAATTGCTGCTGCGAGGGTCATCAGAACATACAAAATCCACGCGTTTAGAGTGAACGGATAAGTGAAGGCTGTATTCTTAGGCATTTCCATAGCCTCTTTGGTCACGAACAGTTTTTCGAGTAAAGTATACGGGAGGCTGAAATCTAATTCTTCATTTCTTTCTTCAGTGATGCCTAGAGCTGGCATTGCGAATTCAGCTTTTCCACTCTGTACTAATCCAACGATACCATTCCAGGTCCCATTTTTATTCCGTGAACCCCATTGATTATCAGGAGACAGAATCAGCTCGTATTCGAAATTCAGCTTTTCCGCCAGACAGTTCAATAGTTTTCCTTCTGATCCATCTGCAACTATCTTATCGCCAATTGCGTTCAGCTGGAATACATTTGGAATGTTGAGGGCAGCCACCCGTATAGTTTTGGGAAACATGACGCGTTTTTAATCGTTTTTTTCTAGTTAATGCAATTCATATGCAATTCGAGCAAAAAAGAACTCTATCTGCTGTTCTATGTTGAGCCTTTTAGAACGTCAATGAAAAGATTGTATTCAAACAGGAATGATATGTTTGGGAATCACTAGAAGTAATGCGAGTTAGGATAGGTAAATACATGTATCGGACTGTCCAATGATATTTCTTCAACTTATGACTTTTTACTATTTTTCCTAACTATCATTATTCTGTTTACTATACTAATCAAAAAAATAATGAGTACAAAAAGACTTGTTATATATATTTTTTAAATCTTTAAAATTTCCCAATAACTTTAAATTGTATTTCATGGATTAATAACTTTCTTTTTAAAAGTTTTCTTCTGTAAAAATTCCGCTGGTTTAATTTCAAAGAATTCTAATCAAAACTTTTTGGACTTTGTTTGAAAAATAATGAACCCAATGAAAGAAAGTAAACAGTTAGAGAGATGAAAAAAGTATTTATTCAGAGTAATTGAGAAAAGCGTTCACGTTTTTAGGAAAATTAGAAAATAATCCAATCTCTTTTAATCTTGAAGTTAAAACTTTCAGGAATTATTTGGAGCAAAAAAAGAAAAAAAAATGATAAGAATCTAATCACTGGAATTTATTTTTTTAATGTTTTGTGTTGAAAAATAATATTTGTTATATTTTTTCCATTATATTTTGCTCACACTAAACTGTAACTTCTTTACTATAAATTTTCATATTATGATTAAAGCGATATTGCTTCCCTAAAACGATTCAAACATATCACAAATCGATAATATTAATAAAGTTATAGCTTTTTTTACTAGAAATATAGCTCTATAATAACTTGTAAATATTAGTTACTGTCAATGATTTAAGTGTTTACTCTCCAAAACATAAGATTGCATACAGTGTCGTATTAAACGACATATAGGCCCCTAGGCAGTCGAATTGTCGGGGCCACGTAGCCTAATAATTTTATTACACGAAATTTTAGAAATATATTTCATTGCTCCAATAAAAAAAATTATCCGCTAATTAAGTATTGTTTGAGTCACGTCTTCGGCAAATGACCTGTAAGGCTTTCTGGAAGCTACTATGACATTTGGATAGTAGCATCAACTCTGGTACACCATCTTGTGTCACTTACTTTTTTTACAACTAGTTCAGAGTCTTTGCTGTCTCAGCATATTGCAAAATAATCACCCAACGGTGGGCCGATACTGACAAAAAGTTGTACATTGCTTGTAGAGGCCCAAAGAACGAAACTGTTCCAACACAGCTTTCTGCCGCACATACTCCAACTAAAGTTAGCGCACATGGAATGTATTGTGCAAGCTGGTTTATCTTTAAAATATGCACTTGAAGATTATTATAGCATCCCGATGTATTTTCTGCATTGTTATAAGATTATCCCCTTAAGTTTCTTATACCAATGCTGAATTTATTTAGGGAAGTCAAAACAGTGCTGGCAAGCACTTCTCCAGCGTGACTTTTTATGGGAATGAATGTTAGAAAGCGTTTTGCCACTTTACCATCAGATACTCTCACATGTCTAAGTACTAATGTCAGTTGATCCGTATGAGATATATCTGGTATAGAATCTACGCTCAGAGAAAAGTATGTAGCTTCCTGTGAATGCCCTTTATATTTTCCTGAACTTAATTTTCCATTATTTCAATTATTTCTTCATATGTTGTAGAAGACAAAGGAAAGTTTCCTCGACCTTTATTGTCATATCTAGAAATATGTGAACTGAGAAAAGGGTCGTACTCCGCGATTAGTTCTAACATTTCTAAGTAGTTGCCATTAAGTTGCGAACCAATCACCGCGAAGCGCTAATCCACGCTGTGAGATAAATTTGATTACTGACACTACTCTCTGCAGATCCAATATTCTTGTTCTTTATGAAATTGACTTTCCAAAGAACAGTTAGTTCGACTATGTGTACCTCTTCTACAAATAAGTGTTTACACACATTTCCGATGCATTGAACTGTCTTCGTGCATTCTGATTCTTTGTGCCGAACTCTTTCAGTAATAAAATCCTTCCAAAAATTGAGTTTGGCAAACAAATGTTTCACTAAATAGGACGCATGAAATTTCCTGTGGATGACGAATACACATGCCCTTCTGTTTTGATCACTTCATGACTTACATGTTTTCGAAACATCATCGAGAGGGAAATTTTCTTTTACAATCATCATCTTTTACACTAAAAATTTCGTACGTATTCGGTAATATTTCACCCTAACCCAATATCATTTTGATATTTTGCTCAAAGATGTTTTGAATATCTAGCTGAACATTCGAATCAGCTTGAATGTCATCTTGTATCTCCCTCTTCTACATTTTTTTTTGTAGTGTAAGATCTACTGCCATATTTTCACCTGCAGGAGTAATTGGAGAAGTGTAAAATAGATTTCCCGTTGATGTTCTACGAGTGAAGCCAAGCTGAAAAAGATTCTATGTTTTATTCATTTGTTCAGCAAGCTTGTTTGATTTCTCTGTTTGACTTTTTCGTTTCTCTGCCCCACTTAGGTACCTTTTCTTTATTAACGTCGACATTTGGGGATATAAAAATCTACAAAAAATAAAATAAAATAGTAATTCTTTAAGGTATCCGACTACCCTAAAATTGTGAGTTTTTGCCAAAAACTGACAATTTTTTTTATGATTTATTTTATAGGTCATCTTATTAGCTTTATAAAAACCCAAGTTTATTATTTTCCAATCAAGAGAACAAAAACTACAAGTGTTTTTGTAAAAGCAGATGCCACTATTTTAAGCAAAATGTCACACTTTAAAATGCGTTTTACTCGAAATGTGTGTGTGTGAGTGTGTTTTTTTAAATGATCAAACGGGGACAGCCTTTGCAAAAAAAGTTTTGAAATTAATTGACTGAAGTTTTTTGTGTATGTTCTGTATAATAGTAGAACCTTAGCTTTCAGATTTATCAGTCACTGTTTTATTACAAAATTTACAGTTCATAATGTGAAAATAATCACTGTTTTTTTTAGCAATTTCATATAATAACTATAATAAAAAGCTCTAGTTTTTCGTGAAAATTAAAATATTCCTTATTTTGAAGGTTATTTCAAAATTGAACAGCAAAGCAATACACATCGAAATTGAAGAATTGAAAATTTGTTCATATACTTTTTGTGCTGGACCAAGTTTATATAATTTTTTGTAAATTTTTATCAATTCCCCCCCCCCCCCATTTTAGCAATAATAATTACTTTTTCTCTTCTTAATTTTATATTTTTCTTAAAGTGCACTAAATAAATAAAAAAAACCACAAAAAAATCCCCATTTCTCCATTTTTTTCAAAAAAAAAAAAAATTTGTCGAAAATGGTCGGATACCTTAAGTCTCAGCCAAAAGTAAATAAGAGTTTAGAGTCTAGAACAAGATTACCTTCTTTATGGACTTTGACTTTTTTCGAATTTTATGACAACTACGGCCCCTAGTGTAAACTTTAGAAATATATCTTATACAATTTACTGTAAAAAGGATCATATTATTTTTTTTTTGCAACGTCAACTGTTTCATATTATAAACTGAACAAACTAATAAAATAACTTAATCTAAATTAAGCCTTTTGATTATAAGCCAATCTCAGGAAAAGAAAAGCTTAATAACCTACCAAGATGTTCTGTACTCTATATGCAATCGAACATCCGGAGTCTAGATGAAGTCTGTGGCTCAACTACCCATTAGTAAGTATAAATTGGATACAAGACGATGTTTACGTCACAGACTTGCTCTCTTGACATCACAGACTTCGCCCGGAAGTTTTTGGAGCATTAAAAGCAAACACAGGACATGCTCTTGGGGGCCTAAGAAGTGCGGGGTCCATATGTAATTGCCTACTCAGCCTAATGAGTAATCTGACACTGGTTGCATAGGATTTCCGTAAGATTTGTAATTTATTTTACTTTATGATAAACACACTCACACACGCACACACAAATACTTCCAACACTAAAAATGCTAAAATGCGAAAAAGTACTCGTAAAATACGCAAATAGTTTCTTAAACGTTCCATATTAAGAGAATTCGCAATAAATGGAATAATATTGGAGTTTAACTCTACTCTAAAGATTGAAAATAGTGTTCATTATGTCACATGAAAACTCAAACTCAGTGGTGCAACAGCCCATGAGGGTCGGAGCCTACTGTGCCCATCCCAGTATACACGATTATTGGTCACTGAGGTGTATGAGCAGATGTCCCGATCTGGTGGTCAGTTTGTAGCGAGACCCCTCAGTGTTTAAGTCCCTTAGCAAGCTTGGTACTCATTTATTGACTCACTGCAGTATGGATGAAAGGCTGAGTTGACCTTTCCCAGTCCGGGAATAGAACCCGGACCTGTGGTATGGAAGCACGAAATGCTACCACGCGACCACTGGGCCTTATGGCATGAAAACCTTTTTTCATAAAAGCAAAGTTCAAATCAAAATAGCTGTTTTTTCTTTCATTGGATGGTATATTCCAGAATCACGTGATACGTAGTTGTTTCTTGATTAGATAAGGTTTAAAAGTCGGTCATTTTGGCCTTTTAGATTAGAACAGGGGTTCTGAAACTTTATATGGTGGCGACCCCATTTTTTGTACAAAAATTGTGCGCCCCCCCCCCATTAGCATTGAGCATACTCTTGGATACATACTTTTACATGTGTTTGATTTATAGTATATTATTGTTTTGCAGTATTAAATATCAGCAATAAGTTAAATATAACGATATAGAATTTTAATTAACAAAATTAAATAAAAACCTTATATAATGTAATTACACGGCAAATTATACATGAACTTTATAATCTCTTTATAAAGTGTAATAATTTAGAGTTCAATGGGATGATCACCTTTTATTAACAACGGGGAGTATGCGCAGGATTTAAGCACCAATGGCAAGGATGTGCTTGATTATTTTTAGTTATGTTATTAAATTTTTTGGAATAATAGTCGACACCTCCGGACTATAAGTACTTCCTCAATATTCTTTAGATTTGATCGATACTTTGATTTTTCTGGCTCTTAAAGACGAATAAGCTAAACATTAGTCCAAAAAAACCTCTCCAGAATAGCAATGTTTTTTTTCTTCCTTTACCTATTTTATTTTTTAGTTCAAAAGCAAACGATTCTTTTTTCATAGTTTTCACTTTTCTGCATAATCTTAAAAGCACACGTGACGATTATAATTATTTTTACAATGCGATTCAGTTGAGAATATTTCTCTAGTAAGCCGGCAACCATAGCCATCTCACAACAATTTAATTATTGCTTTTTCAAGGTATTGAGTGGCAACATTAGCTACATATAAAAATAAATCTTGGTTTGTCATTCGATCGTTTGATTCGATATTTCTGTGCCTTTTTAAATTTGTTTAGTATAATTATAATTTAAAAGTTTTATTTCGTGTTTATACACTGCGTTATTTCCCCCCCCTCCATCGATCGTCGACGAGGTATGTGCTTCATATTATCTCTCGAAGATTTATAGATTCTTTTTTTTTTTTTTTTTTTTAATAATTTTTTCATTTTACTAATATATATTTCATTATTTTATATTTCCACTTGTAGTAGCTTTTTATATTTTGGAATTACTTTTATTATCTAATCTTATTTGATTTTATAATTATAGTTATTGAGATTTCATATTCCAACAATTATAATTTTGAATTTCGTGCGATGGATAAGTGTTAATTAAAAGTTTGTGGATTAATGGAAGAAAAAAAGCAATTATATGTTTCGACCGGATGTAAATGTTGCCGTTAAAGCTCGAAAACCGTTAACGTGCAGATTATCTAGCTAATTTGCTGATGAACTGATTTACTCCACGTTTAAGTGCGAAATCAAGTTTTGCGTACTTAAGGAAGCTAGACAATCTTCACATTAACAGCTTTCGTATAGTTCACGTTCAAAATTTTGTTTCTCTCATTTCCTTTTTCAATTCTTACTATTAGCTCACACTCTCTCTCTCTATATTTATTTATTTATCTTGGTAGGATTTTCAGTCGTTAATAAAATACATTTTCAAGTGCTCCATTGAGCTGGAATTTTATATACATGATTATTTTGGATGACAATATAGTAATTTAATTATAATTAATAAAAATTAATTGATTAAAACTAATTATTCAAAGAATTACAAATACAGCCACGTTGGCATCATTTTTAGCGACTTGGTGACCCTCTTGGCAACTTGTGTCAAAACTTGAAAAAGGTTTTTTTCTCGCGTTTTGAAGCATTCAGTTGGACTGAAATTTTATAGACACGATTGTTTTGGATGACAATACGATACTTTAATGATATTGAATAAAAATTAAATATCACTTAATGTTGTCATTCTGTCCTATGTATACACATATTTATATTAATTGTAACTATTTAATAAAAAGTAGGTAAAATAAAATTTTTCTTTGTTGATCTAAGTAGGAATTGACTTAAACAAATTTTTTTATATTACTTGTTAAAAAAATTTTGATTTAACGTTGCCCTATCCTTGAGTAATTTTTCCTATGTTTCGCAAATTCATTTCATTACTTGTAATAATATGTTAAACCGTTTGTGATATATACCGTCGTATTATAGTTTTCAATTGATTGATGATTGATTCTATCAACTAATTTGGTGCATGCTTGATTGTACTTACGTGATTGTTAAGATATCGAAAAATAAATAAATAACATTATGTCAATTACCTTAAATGTAGTAAGATTTTAAAGCCTTTGTGATTCTTTGTATTTATTTTTTCAATTGATTGATGATTGATTCTATCAACTAACATTTCGATTGTTCTCAATGAGGTTGATTCATGTGACATAGTCATCATCATAGTCACATGATAGTGAAAGCCACGTGATTCTAGCCAATCAATTCAAAAACTCATGTGACGTCACAGTTACACGATAAAAACTATCTTGTGTTTCCAGCTAATCAGTTCACGAGCTCCGGTGTTGCCAAGTTTTGCTCTTTGCAGAAACTTCCTCTTAAAAAGTACATATGTATACAAAATGCATTTTATTTAAAAGTATAAGCATAAAATACGACTTTTTTTTAATTTAAAAATAACTTTTTGAAGAAATTTTTTTCCTTAACATTTTAAACATCTTACCCAAACATGAAATTTTATCTGAGTTTTACAAATAGAACAAGTACAATTAGTTTAATGTTTGTTTTGAATTCAATGGAAAACACGTGTTTGTTTCTATCATGTGACTTCCTGAATCAAGCTCATTGAATTAATGTGATTCTTTATAGGTATAAAAAAAATAAACAAACAGCATTTAATTTAAGAGTATAAAAGCGTTGCTGCTGTTTCACCAAAAGATCTTATTTTCACAGTAACTAGAACTTATTAGTTAATGTGCATATTTTCTCGCTAATCTGCGGTTTAACCGATTTCTGCATTTTAGCGGTAACATAAACACCGTCCATAATTTTTATACCCTACTTTTCGTCTCTCTCAAAAATGTGTATTTACGCTTGAATGTGATGGAATTGAAAAAATTTCCTTGTTTTGAATTCCGGTGTTGCTTTTTATCTCTAGAATGCGAATCGGAACGCACCAGCTGAATGGGAATTTTCTCCAATTTTCCGAGACCGTAGCCGTGTTTGAAATACATAGTTTTTCCATTTCTTTATGAACTCAACAGTTTTATTCGGACTTCATCAACAGATTTTGTAAATCCACGTTTTGGAATAGAAATGTTTGCTTTAGTCAATTACCTTTTTTGGCTAATATTTTTAGCTAATGATTTCTTCAATTTTATTGAAAACAGAAAGCCGAATTTGACTTTTAAAAAATATATATATTTGCTTAAAAAAAGGTTTAAACATTTTATCTTTTTCACTTCAGAATTCCCAACATTATAAATTGATGTAAAATAATTATAAAAAAAAATCTATTTAATATGTTCAATTTTTTTTAAACGATTTCTAAGGTTTTTTGGTATACCTGCAATAAAAAATCGAATCTATAACTTGAAAAACATCTAAATTGGGTTGGAGAATGCTAGTTTCATAGTAATTCCTAAAATGTTTATTTTTGAGTATTTCTTTTTCAAAACTGATTTTGATTGTTTTAAGTAGCGAAGGCAGCCTAGTGGTCACGGTCAAAAACTCGTAGCCAGCATTATGGAGTCATAGGCTCGAGTTATGATGGTACTAAAGACTCAACTTGTTGGTGTTGCTCGTGTCACCTATCCGACAGTGTCATATCAAGACCTACGAAATTCATCATGGCAAGGAGATAGATATACGACTGTTGTTTTGGCCGCAGGTTTAAACACACCCAATTTTGAGAGAGAACACCCTGGAGGTGGTCAGGGTTCTTCCACTTTCACTAACCTCACGAGAGGAATTTCGGCTCGGCGATTATTTACAGTAACCTTCTGCCACAAAGGCACTCTGCATTTACAAACATCCATGCCTTCTCCGGAATTCGAACCCAGACCCTACTCGCCAGGCGCAGTGTCACTAACTACTATACCAGATTGGAGGCTTGTAGAAAGGCACCAATTTAGTTTTGCACATTGCTGAGTCTCAAAGTTCTCTCGTTAGCGTGGTGGGGCAGTTTAGAGAGGTCTTGCTTAGGTCTCGTCCTCGTCACTTGACCGTGGTTTAAAATTACAAGGTCCGCCACCAACACCTTTCGCGTTGCTTTGGAGAACGACCTTAAAAATACTTACTCATTTGATTATTTTATATATGGTTTATTCGAGTAAAAAAAAATATTAACGAAATTCTTTTAGTTTGATTGAATGTTTGTTAACGCCATGCTTTGAACCCACACCTTCTCCGCAGTGATGGGGCTGAGGTAGCCCAGTGGTCAAGGTTACGGATCACGGCAGGCATGTCATGAGTTAGAGCCCAATACCACTAAAGACCCGCCGTGTAGGGCAGCAATGCACGTTAAATCTGTCAAGAGCTGAAACGTCCTCCCGTTGGTGTGGTGTGGTAGTTAGGAGAGAGGGGGACAGCTCAGGTGTCGTCCACGTCACTTGACCATGGTTCAAAATTACGTGGTCCGTCGGCAAAAGCCCTTGTGTAGCTGAACAGTGCGACGTTAATATTCACTCACTCACTTGGCCGTAGTGACCTAGTGGTCATGAACTCTGCGGCCTGAGTGCCATAGGCTCAAGCCATAGTGCCACTAAAGACCCACCGTGTAGAGGGACTGATGCGCATTAAGTATGTCGAGCTTTAAAATCTTTTCGTTGGTATGGTGTGGTAGTTTAGAGAGGGTGAACATCAAATCAGGTGTCATCCTCGTCACTTGATAGAGGTTTAAAATTACGAGGTTCGTCACCAATAACTCTCTTGTTGATTTATAATGCGTTGTTAATAAGCGCTCACTCATTTGAAACTACACGGTGACAGACCTCTTCATCTTGTGCCTCCACTTCATATTCCCCCGTGAGATGCTTTGAGCACCGATATACACTCGGGAACATTGAAAATAGCGACCCAAGAAGGAAGCTAAGTGCAATCGCGAAACTTTGCAAATAAGTACAGCGTAATGTGATATGCAAATGATCCAAGTTTTGTGCCAATACGCATGCTCATACACGCCAAGGGAGCGCTACAATCAGGAAGAGGGTGCTATATAAGCCAGCGCAAATTCGAAGATTCATAAACGTGACGATTACCCGCCGATTGTAGGAAGACTTTGGTAAGCGAAACATGCCAGGTAAACGTGCTAGAAGACATTTCTCACAGTTAAGCGAGTTTGAGAGAGGCCTGATCATCGGGATGAAAACTGCAGGCTGGTCGACGCGCTGTGTTGCTGGTCAGGTGGATCGTTCGGAGTGTGCCGTTAGAAATTGTTGGGAGCAGTGGACACGAGAAGGTACTCACGCGCGGAAAACCTGGTCTGAAGCGACCAGGAAGACTACGAAAACAGAGGATAGAAGGATCGTGCGGCAAGCACTTGTGAACCCCACAGTGACTCGTTCAATGATACTAGCAGACGTAGGCGTAGCAATTGTTCCACAAACAATTTCCAGGCACTTTGCAGAAGCAAATCTTAAATCCAAGTGCCCTTTCCGTGCACTCCCTTTAACACCGGAACATCGGCAACTGCGTCTACAGTGGTGCCAAGCCAGATCAATGTGGAATGTCACAGATTGGCAAAAGATTGTGTTTAGTGATGAATCCCGGTTTGTTTTGGGGACAGATGATAACCGTGTACGGGTGTAGAGGCGCCCTGATGAGCGGTACAATTCCCCTCCCACTGTTCTTCGTCACAGTGCTCGCACAGCTGGTGTAATGGTCTAGGGGGCTATAGCCTATGATAGCCGGTCCACTTTAATTGTGATGCGTGGAACCTTAACGGGCCAACGTTATACGTTGATGATATTCTTCGACCCCATGTAGGACCTTTCCTAAATGGTCTCCCAGGGGAAATTTTCCAACAAGATAATGCTCGTCCGCATACAGCAAGAGTTGCTCAAGACTTCCTACGTCATTTTCAGACTCTTCCATGGCCGAACTGCTCCCACGATTTCTCACCTGTCACTTGTGGGATTAGCTAAAACGGCAGATGCCATCGTGTCACTCTGTATATGATTTAGAGTTGGCTGTTCAAGATTTGTCCGCTCATCTGCCTCAGGACAACATAAGGTGTCTAATCAACTCAATGCCGGACCGTGTGGCGGCATGTATTGCAGCTGGAGGTGGTCCAACGCGCTATTGAAGTTGCCCAGTATTCGTGTCGTTGCACACCCTGTATAAGTTTCATTATCTTGTTTTTGAGATCAAGTGAATCTCTCATCTGTGTCATTATGTGTATTAAATTTCATTTCAATCCGATGCTTTCTTCTTGGGTCGCTATTTTCAATGTTCCTGAGTGTATTAAATGTGCTTTAGTTGGTCTATACAGCGAGTGACGCCAGGATTCGATTCCATGAATCAGCAAAAGTAACTGCTACTACATCAGGTTTGATTTTAGAAAATATAGCCATCTGACAAAAAAATAAAAAAAATCACATTGTACACACAAAAGTCTTGGTTACACACGATAACTTTATACTGTTTGCCTATGTTACATTCGCAAACACAATTTCAAAAGCAACAAAATAGTTTTATAAATTTGAATTTTTTTTATTTATATTTCAATTTTTTTGATTGAAGAATTGATTGATTGATTAGTAACATCTTTTTCGAAGCTATACGAATACACGTATTTAAAAATTATAATTTCATTTTTGAAGAAGCTATAGAAATTATAGCTTTAAATTTGATTTTTCATATACCTAAATTCATAAAAAAACGAAGAATGAATAATATTATAATCCTAATCATACACTCATGGACAAAAAAATTAGCTCATCAAGAAATAATTGCGGAATCGTAACGAAACTTGGCATGAAGGTACATGTCGGGGAGATATGCAAATGATTAGAAATGCAGCGCGATTGCGCATAGCCGGTAGAGGGCGTTTAACGTCATTCTCCGTGGAGTGTAAAACTGGTAACCAAAGCTTGTTTGAATGTGCTGAAGTGAGTGTTCAGTCACCATCAGTTGTTAAAAATTTCTGTACTAGAGGTGACAATTAGGGATCGAATTATACCAGATCATTTTGAAAGTTTGCTTTAACATTATTATTTTCGTATTTCAAAATTTCTATAATTTAGGCGACGACTATTTTAAACTGTTGCTGTATTTTTACAGCATTTCACTGCTTTTTTTTTTCTTTTCTCACGTTTTGTCTTCATGGATTACGACATGGAACTCCCCACTGATCAGGCCACGATCAGGGGATTTGCACAATCGGTATCATTGCCCTCTTCAGGATCCTTCCCCCCAAAAAGTTTCGGCGCTGCTACTTTCACAACTCTGCAATGTTGACACCCGAAAGTACACCATTATGCACACACGGGGGACGCACACCTTAAACTCTCTCGCACCCTACAGGGGAAGGGGGAAGCCCCCTAAATTTAAAAACGGACCCAGAGACAAGCATACCTTAAAGAACGACTTGACACAGCAGTAAGTGGGGGTTAACACTCTACCCGCTGTAATTTTTTGGCCCTGCTCGATACAGGGAAACCCCCTTTAAATTTCCCCAAACCAAAGTTAATTTTCAGAATTTCCTGAATTATTTAAAGTTAACCCCTTTAAAAAAGGAAGGAAAAGCGTAGATGAATTAATCTCCCCTTTAATTCGAGACAAACTGTAAAAAAACCTTTTTTAAAAATTTCCGAAATTTAACCTAGAAACTCAAAAAAAAATTTGAAGTCTTAAAGAAACTACAGATATAGTAGGAACCTTAACAGCACGGGAAAACAATCCACAAACCCAAAAACGACGATACTAATAAACCCACGCCCAAAAACCCCCACCACCGGTCCTGCTAAAAAATTAAAAAACATTTCATGGAACATTAAAAGCTCTAACTGACGCCATCCCTACTCCCGAAGAAAAAGTCCGGAGAATACTTTTTAAGGGGCTAAAAAACTTTTTTGAAGAATACAGATCTTTAAAACCCCTTTTTGGGGAACCTTAAATACCAATACGTTGTAAAAAAACCAAAAAAGATCAACGACCAAAAAAAATTGAATAAAAGGACTACCGGTACACCAACACTGTGATGTTTTTAAAAAAACAATCTTATGGAACTCGGATTCACGAAAGTCCCCCAAATCTTTGGGAAGAATTAAACAGACGCTTCCAGTTTTCTTCGTAACTTTGCCCAGGAATCTAAAAACCCCTAAAAATTTTCCCATCACCAAACTCTGCTACTTAACAAATCGGGGTTGAAGGCTACGATGGAAAAGGGGTAACCGGGTTACTCGTGCAAAAAATTTCCCCACCACACCGCTAAAAAATTCCCACATCCCCACCGCGCTGCCGGGAAGTACTGAGAGGCACACTAGACACGTGATCGTTATCAAACGAGTCAAAAAAACATATTGCATTAACTGCCATGGTACGGACACGGGGCCCAAAACCCCACTTTTTCCAAACCTCGAAAAGGGTCTCAAAACACAACCAACAATTCCACTGTAGTAGATAGATCATTCGCCCAAAACCCACCACTTATGCAAAAACCACCGCAAACAAAAACGCAGTTGATAAAACGCTCAACAAATAACTACACAAAAAAAGGGGAAACCCTGGTACATCTCAGAAAAACCAGGCCAATCAAATCTTTAAACCCCCCTAATTATAAAATTTTTTAATCCAGAGAAAAACCTCCACAGGCTATTATTTTGAAAACTCTTAAACCCCGATACAAGTTTTTAATTTTGTCTTAACTCAGCAAGTTGCTGCACTTTTTTTAAAACCCCACCACCCCAAAAACCCAAAAAATAATAAAAAAGAATTTAATGCCCTAATAGGGGAATCCTTGAAAAAAGGTGATGATTAATCCCTTTGATTTGCCTAAAACTTTTGCCCCATGGAATGAAAAAGGGCATTTTAAAAACAAAAAAGGGAAATTTTAAAAAATTTTCGTGGAAAAGCTGTCCCGATTTAATTTTTTGCAGGAAACACACGGACCTACACACAACATTAGCATACCTAACTACACCCTGTTACCCAAAACGACCGCATCACGGACGGAAATCCCGCGGTGGTACAATTCTTATTAAACGCAACTTTCCCTCAAAACCCACACCCCCCCTCCAGCACATCGAAGTTACTATAGTAGTTCTAACCCCGCCTAATTTAAAACCCCATTTCCATTTTTTCCCCGGTTTATGTTCCTCCCAGTTCGGACGGGGACTTTTCTGGGGTTTAACACCTCCTTCAAAAACCCAAAAGCAAAGTGATCTTTTTGGCGATCTTAACGCCCCCAATGAGTGGAAACCGCTTTAATTAATTCCACTCGTGGAAAGCAATTAAAAAACCCTTTGCTTTTATCTGCTCACCCTTAAAAATTTCATATCCTGATACCCCCCCCTCGTTTCGACTATAACCCCCTAACACCCCTCGATATTGCTGAAAAATTTTAAAAACTTTCATTCCCGGGATACTATTGACTCCATTTTCCGGGGCTTTCCTCCCGATCATAACCCGGTCCAAATTTTTTTTCTTCACATTTTTTACAGTGATAATTCTAAAAGCAGTTACCACCTGTTGGTCAACTTTTAGTAATAATCTTAACCCCTTCTATCCGGTTTTCTGACTTTCGAGCATCCGATGCTCAAAAAGTGCTGGAATCTAAAAAATTTTTTTTTATTTCCGCCGTTCACTCCCCACCTTCAACCTCTAAAAACCCAAAAGAAAACAAGCAACACTCTTTTACTCCAAATCACGTCCAAGACTTAATCTACCCCAAAAAAAAACTAAAAAAAAAAAATACAATAAAACTCTAAAAACCCAAAACATAAAACAAATTACTTTTTGGGCTACAAGAACAACTTAAAAAGCCTTTAAAAACATTCACAAAACTCCTGGGTTAAGGTTTTGAAGCTCTTAATACAATGACAATAACCTATTAGGGGGCCAAAAAATTTTTTCCCAAAAAAAAGCTCTAACATTACTAATCTTAATGGTTTTTTGGCATCCAAAAACGTAAAAGAACAGAAAGCCAATCTACTTGCTCTAAACATTTAAAAATAATTTCAAAAAAACAAAAAGGGCCCGATTTATAAAATTTATTTTTATTGAAGATAACACTTTAGAAGATTTTTTTTTCCAACCCACCCCCCCTTTCCCCTTGCTCCTACTAACCCCGACGAAATCACTTGGGTTACGTCAAAAGGCTCCAAAAAAAACGAAGGGTTAAAAATTTTTTCCCCTTAAAAAATTTTTTCTTTTATACTAACATATTTAATTAATATAATTTTTTTTCCCCGGGGGTTTTCCCAAAAAACTGGGAAAAATTTGGGGAAAAGTTTTTCCGATTAAAAAAACCCCGGGAAAAAAAAGTCATCATCCCGATGGTTAAAATCAATTTCCCCTAAGCATTTTAAGTAAAATTACAGAACATGTAATCCTTAATAGATTATATACTTTTTCTAATGATAACTTCATTAATCTAAATCAAAAAATGGGTTCATCGGAAACTTTTTTACCTACCACCCCCACCAGACCCCCCTAAAAAAATCTCTTCTGGGTTTCAGAGAGGGAAGGGACTGGGGCTGTTCTTCTAGACATTCAAAGGCTTTTTACAGGGTCGTTCAGGGGACTTTTATCTACAAACTTGTCACCAACAATTTTCCACCTGCTTTAATTCCTCTAAATTTTATTTAGTTAACCCGATCCTTCAAAGATCCCAACAAACCTTCAAAATACTCTTTCTTTTTTTATAAAAAAAGGGGTGCCGCAGGGTAGTCTCCTTGGACCCCTGCTATTTAACATATATATTAATGATATACCTACTCACCCTCAAACTAGTACTAATATTTACGCTGATGATACTGTTATCCTGGCTACTTATAAAAATCGCAATACTATATCACCCGTGTACTCAACTCACACCTACACCTCCTTGAAAACTTTTTTAACACATGGAAAATAAAAATTAATGTAGATAAAACAATAGCCGTACTCTTCACTAGGAGAAAAAAAAAACCAGTCCACCCCCAAACCCTCCCCCTTTCCCCCCCAAAATTCAACCCCGGGTTTGGGGGCACGAATTACCTAAAAAGGGGACCCTAGACAAAATTTATCCTGGAAACAACACATCTTATACGCACGTGAAAAGACAAGGTCACTAAAAGGTCACCAGACTCTATATCGGATAATTTCTGAGACTGTCTTTTAAAATTATAAGTGTATATAAGCAATAATTTTAATAAATATATACACATTTATTAGACTGGATTCTTTTTTTTTTTTTTCACAAACCAAAGTCACTATAAATCGTCAAAAATATATTTCACATGCAAAAAAAAAAAGATATTCATCTTTGCATAAAAATTACCACCTATATGGAAAAAAAATCGCAGAAAAAGTTCATTTAAAAACGAGTTAAGTCCTAAATGCATAGTAAAATTTTAATGATTATTTAATCTAATATATTTTGAATAATATATTTCATCAATTTAATCAATTTTAATTTATACTAAGAAATTAGTTCAGGGGCTACTAAAATGACAAACTAAAATATCAAAAGTCTTTTTCATAGTTTTTTAAACTGTTGTTAAAAGGTAATCTAATTTTCAACAATCAGTTGTTATATAAAAATCTTGTGAAACTTTCCTCTATTTTCTTTAAAGCTTTTTTCAAAATCAAAAAAAAAACAAGCAATTTTTTTTAATCAAGTTAATTAATTTCGAGCTCACCTTTCTACTGAATACATGTTTCACGAGTTAAACATCATTTCAAAAATTTAGAATTACTTCAAGGCTTCTTAGTTTTAATAAATAGTATTATCTGAATAGAAAAACATAAGAATTATGAAGATATATTGATCCTCAATATTGGAACAAATTTTTAAATAATTTTTAATTTAAGTATTTTTAAAATGTCGAATTCTATTTTGCAAGAATTAAGTTAAAAATTATAGAAAAATGTCTTTTCTAGAAATACGACTTTATTTTTAGAATATATTCTTTTTACTTAGTGTTGTAACTATGTGTTATTGGCATTATCATGAATTATTTTCACCTAAAACGAAATTTTTCACAAATTGATACCTTGTGATCTTTTTAAATTTATCAATTGTTAAGCCATTCTTTTACAACTTACAGTTTTCATTCGCAATTAAAAATTAATATTCTCTAAAAAACTTGCATTTCTTATTTTTTTTATAAAGTAATGTAAAGTTCTATAAGAAGAGGAGAGAGAATTAAAACAAGTAATATAAAAAAAAAAAATTGAAGTCAATTCCCACTTAGATCAACAAAGAAAAATTTTATTTTAGCTACTTTTTTTTAAATAGTTTAAATTTTTATATATATATATATATAATTTTATATATATAATTTTATATATATATATATATATATATATATATATATATATATATGACAGAATCGCAACATTGTGAGTGCTAATTATTTTTTATTCATTATAATTGAATTATCGTATTGTCATCCAAAACTATCATGTCATAAAATTTCAGTTCAACGAATGCTTTTAAGACTGAGGAAAAAACCTTTCAAGTTTTGACACAAGTCCAAAAGGTCACAAGTCACCAAAAATATGCCAACGGGTGTATTTGTAATTTTTAAACATAGTTTTAATCAATTATTTAATATAATAAATGATTGTTATAAAATAATCCTGTATTAAAATTCAGCTCATTGGAGCGGTTTAAAATATATTTTATTAACGATTGAAAATTCCACGAAGATAAATAAATAAAAAAAATATAGAGAGAGTGTGTGAGCTAATGGTAGGAATTGAAAAATAATGAATGAAACACCATTACTTGTGTGGATATGTATTTTATTAACTATTGCAGAACGTAAAATACAAAAATTTCAACAGAAATACTAAATAACAAATATAATAACCAAAATAAAAGTTAACAAAATACATTTCAAAAGGAAATTATTCCTGTAGTTTTCTAATCAGATATTTTCTGGAGAAAATATTTTTTTAAAAAAGTAAACATGTTGTAGAGTTGGGGTAAAGTTCTTGAGATACAGTTAAAATCAGTTAATTTCTGGATGTGTTATTGCTTGTTTTATTTCTACTTTCAAATAATCTGAAAAAAAAAAAAAAATAGTACAAAATTAAAGTAAAAAAGATCAGCTTGCTTTTAAGTATAGAAACTGGATAAAGAGTTTTGGAAAATATATACGTTACTACATTCTAAATATCACACTGAAAAAGGAAATTACGCTTAGAAATAGTACTGATCGTAAATGGTGTACAGTATATGGCAAGACGCATGTGAAAATCTAGAGATAGTGATAAAATAAGATTGATTGTTTTTGTTAACATCAAACTTCGAAGCAACACGTATGAGGACTATAACTGAATAAAAATTTTAAAAAATGAAACTGTTATATTGAGGCTATTAATTTATTTCATGATAAAATTAGTGATAGTTATTTTAAGAACATTAATATGCAAACGATAAATGCTCAGAATTTTCGACGTGAAAAGAAACTCTTTATTCTTATTCATTTATTTATGCATTCAATTTTGGAAATATGTGCGGAAGTTCGAGGTATTTTGCATTTCGAATTATTTTAGTTTATTTATTTTTAATAAAACTGAAACAATTAAAAGTTTTTATTACTGTAATTGAAAAGTACAAATCGATTAAGATTTTTAAACTCTAGTTCATCTATAGTATTTTTATATGAAAATATTTTAATTTTTCGTCTACTATGTTTGAAATATCGTTTGTTCTGTAGCATTTTGCGTATGTAAATGAATTTAAACATTTTATACTTCTTTGATAATATGGAAATTACAATTTTGTTTTTAATATGCTTCAGAATTTTTATACGAAGAATATAAATATTTATTTTTTATTTGTGAAAAGGAATTACTGCTGGAAAACTAATTGGATATATATTAAACTATTAAAAAAAATACGTTGTTCTTAAGAAATAATGGAAATAATATAGAAATATAATTTCCTTATATTGATGAAGTTATTTAAAAATGTTTTTATGGTTTATAGTTATTTATATGATTTTGATAATTCTCTTAGCAATTAAGATATCGAAAATTTATTTGCAATTACATTTAAACGCATCACAATTTTTTAAAACTTGTTTGAATTACTATGATTTAAATAACATTACAAATTAGTAAGTTAATATAAAGATAAAGCAACATTTGATAAAAAATGTATAAATGAAAGTCACCGTTAAATTAAGATTCGTGCTCAATGAAAGATATTACGAGTAAAAGATTACAATCTACAAGTGCCTATAATCTTTACTTTGATATTGTCAACATTCCTAAATTATTTTTCTTTAAAAAAGAAAGTCGAAACCATTTCTTAAGCCAATACAAAGGTGATCTGTTTTTAAAATGTTCTATAACTAGGCCAAAAATATCGCTTAAGATAGTGGCTTTTAGAATAGTATAGTAGATGGAAAAATGAGTGCAAAATACCCAAAAACTGTAATCACAAGTTCAATCCACAATGAACGCTAATTTAAAAAAAACCCGATAAAAAGAAATCATTTTTTTTTATTTAAGAAAACACATTTTCACAAATCTTGTTTTAGTCAAAAATTTAGAAAAAAAATGCAAAGTCAATCAAAATTTTTATTTTAATTTTGGATTTTGATCCATTTTGTAGATAAGTTCCGTATATTGCAATCTTGCACCGACATTTATTATCTTTCCTTTCGAATAACTGTTTCGATAAAAAAAAAATAAAACATATTTCTATAGGAAAAATATTTATTTATACATTCTCAACACAAATAATAATAGTAATATAGAATTTGTTTTAAAAATTATTCAAAACTCCCTTTTGTCTGATATGTTTGGAAGCAAGAAGCAGTACTTAGTCCAGCATTGTAATTATTACACTAGCAAGAAATTTATCCTTTGCTATTCTTTTAGCTCAACCCACAGAGCAATATCTTATGGGGGACTCTTTTTTTAATCTTGATGGAACAAAAATATGATGTTCCGTCAGTTGTAGAATTCCTGAAGATTTTGGTCTACCCAATTTTTTTATATTTCTATCGCCATATGATAATTTTGTGTAAGACATCTTACTAATTTGCTTCTGAAAAACCTTAAGTTTTTTCACCTCAATTTTTTTATGTAAAACATATGAGCTCGAAATGCTGATGTCTAGCAAATGAAAGAATACTTTTTTAAAAATATTTATGCAAATTTACTGTAAATTTTATCTAAATTTACAAAATACGACGATACTTCGCTGTCAGTCTCACGAGTGCAGACGGGGTGACCTCTTATATTCGAGTGTGAAATTTACAGTAGCATAAATTACGATTCCATACGAATTGTGTAGTTTTGTGCTCAGTTTTGCCACTTTAGTGCCATTGAGATAGAATAGTACACATGTTAGGAGTTTAATTTCTTAAAAAAAACTCACCTTAAAGCAAAGAACAAGAAAAGATGATACGTACCTAGATCAGGGGCGTCCTATTTCTTGAGGTAACCGACAGGGTGGGCGTAAGAGTAGGCGAAGTTGGGGGTCTCGTAACGTACATATCCGGCAGCTGCAGGGGCGGCAATGGGAGCAGCGGGGGCTGCAATGGCGACTGGAAGGGCGGCAGGAACAGCGGCGTATGAGAGGGCAGGGGCAGTTGCCAAGGCGTAAGGATATCCGTAGCCACCCAAATATGTAGTGGGCAGATAAGCTCCGCTGGACGTGGCCAGGGCGCAGGCAAAGATGACAGCAATCTGAGATGAAACCAGAGAGATAATCTTATTTGGATGTTGAACTACAGCCAGTTGCATAAAAATGAATAATAGGAATAATATAAGGTGTTCGAAAAGTATGGCTACACTTTTAAAAATGAGTAAAAAGTAAACAAAGATAAACTTTCTGTTCATTAAAAGAAAAGCCAGATGGTGCAATATCAACGTGTAGTAACATTCTTGTTTAAAAAAAAGGGCTTCACCATAAGAACAAAAGCAAGTTGTAGAATGATTTATAGAATTTAGATGTGCAACAACATGAACAGAGTAAATGGGGTAACACCACACTTGAGTTTAGGAATGAGAAAAAGTTCTCCGGGCGATGGAGGGAAAGAGAAAGTCCGATACCATGGCCACCTAGACCTATAGACAAAACACATTTGGACTTCTTCTTAAGCGATACGTGAAAAAAATTGTAAAACCATCTCTAGCTCGCAGTATTGATGAATTGAAAAGTCGAATTGCAGCGGTCAATCGGGATGTTGATTCTGCATTGCTTCATAGAATGTGGCCAGAAATCTAGTGTAGACTCAGTACTTTGCGAGGAACTATTAGTTCGTTCATTAAATCTAGCAATAAAGCATAGTAAAAAAAGCGCTTTGGTATTTTTTTCAAAATTCAATTTTAAAAACCATAAGTGAATATCTTTTTTTGTTTATTTGTAATTAATATTTAGAAATGTAGTCACACTTTTCGGACAGGGTCGTAGCCCAGTGGTTAAGGTATCGACCATGGCAGGCATGTTCATGAGTTCGAGCCCATACCACTTTAAAAACCCGCCGTGTAGGGCAGCGATGCACGTTAAATCTGTCGAGAGCTGAAACGTCCCTCCGTTGGTGTGGTGTGGTAGTTAGGAGGGGGTGCCAGCTCAGGTGTCGTCCGTCACTTGACCATGGTTCAAAATTACGTGGTCCGTCGCCAAAGCCCTCGTGTTGCTGAACAGTGTGACGTTAATATTCACTCACTCACTCACACTTTTCGGACACCCGGTATAATATCACAAAATTTAACAATTTAATAATATTTTACGATATGTAAAGCATAGGATGAAAAAAGATTAGTTTAAGGATTTCGTAGAAACTTATATTTAGAAGCTTAATAGAATTGTTTTAATCGGAGAAAAAAGAAACGCCCCCGAATCTTATCAAAATAATGGTAAAAGATGGAAAGGATTTCTTTAAATTAATTCTTAAATTAGCTAATATTCGCTTATAGAGCTGGGATTTTAAAATTTTTGCATCAGAATCAGAAATCGGAGTGATTAACGAATGTCTAGTGGTTGCATTGACATGTCTTAAGAGTTATATTAACGTCTCTCTATAAAGCAACACGAGGGCTACTAGCAACGGACCTCATAATATTGAACCACAGTGAAATGGTGAGGAAAACACATGAGCTGGCACCCCGCTTTCCAAGCGACCACACCACATCGGGAGGACATTGAGACTAGACAAATTTAAAGTGCATCGGGACCCTCTACATTGCGAGTCTTCAGTGGTACCAGGACTCCAACTCGTAATACTACGGCCACGAGTTCATGATAATAACCACTAGGTTAAAATGGTTAAACTTATAGTTAGAGGCTAAATTGAATTGTTGAGGTCTTAGAGAGTTAGCTAAAGTTTGCTGTAGTTAGCTAAAACTTTGTTTTGGGAGCTGGGATTTTGAAAATTTTGTATCAGAATCAGAAATTGGAATAAGGTTTAGGCAAGGAGTATAAGGTGTAGTGGCTGTACATCAACTTTTCTAAGCAAGCAAAGAATGAGTTAGTTTGAGCCACATTAAGATCTGACTTAACTAACAGCTACAGGTAAACTGTTTTCATCTTGTACCGGTTCAGTTATAACTTCAATCAGGGTAGATTTTTTAAGCTAAGTCTTTGGCCGAAATCATACTTTCGATGCATCTAAATGCTTAAGTTAGGAAATATTTTCAAATGTAAACTGGCAACACTTTTGCTAAGTTCTTTCTCAAACGAAACTCCTCACGAGAACACAATATGGACTTACCAAGAACTTCATTGTAGAGAGAGAGAGGAGAGTGTGTGGTTTTGCTGACTGTGGGAATAGGAGCAAACACTAACTGATGGATATCGTCTGCTTCTCTCTCGAATATATATATACCTGCGAGTGATGTTGCCAAGGGTGTGACCCGTCAGTCGTTGCGACACTTTGGAGGATGCGACAATAAATAAGGAATCTGTCACCTTAAGTCCTTCATTGACATTCCCGTTGCCTCGCCTTACCGGTCAGTGGGTTAATAAGGCTGCGAATAGGGAGCGCACGGCTCTGAGCTTGTCTTCCAACGAAGGTTTTCGCTTTTTCACGGAAGAAAGAGCCATTTGTGTAAAAGGTGGGAATGCAAAAGCTCGTTCGGAATTTACGCAAGAATAGGCGATAAAATATGTAACATTGGGAAATTGGTGTTAAAATTTACGTATGGTATTGAAACCAAGGGGAAAAAGGATGACTTGAAAAGGCCAATCACGTCATTTCATCTGTTTTTTGAATTGTGTAGAATAGTAAATTTAAACATTTTCGACTCACGGAATCCCTTAGAGCTACAAGGTGTTTTCATGGGGTCCCATTTTACATTTTAAAAAACATGAACTAATATTTAAAACATATCAACATATTATAGGTACTTTATGTAAAGACAATTTAAAATGCATTCTATTAACTAAAAAATTTAATGCAATTTTGATGTAATTTACTTGCAAACATTAATTATTTTAATTTGTGATCCAAATGCCAAATACCCATGCATTATATTCAGTAACTGGGATATATGCTTGCATTTTTTTATGCAAACAGTCGAAATCTAGGTCTTTTGAAATTATCTGCAGTCGCATTTCGTATTCTGAGTTTAACTTGCTTTCATATTTGGTTTTGGTAAACATATACGTTGATAAATATTTTTCACCTAAATACAATGTTCTGATTGGCATTACAATGTTTATAGCTGTGAAGAAATCCTGTGTACTAGCATGGAAGTTGCAACCTTACGTTTAGGAGTTGCTTATGTTTTGATTTTAACGTGGAATGTGTTGATTTGTCGATAAAATTTTCCCTCTTCTTAATTATAGGCGGTTTTTATCCACAAATGAAAAAAAAGTATTTCATATTAGAAAACTATTTAGTTTTTGTACTATCGGGGATAATATTACTTCATGGAGCCCCGGGATAGTAAACAATAGAATATTCACAATCCAGCAGGTAGTTAAAGTAAAAAAATTATTCTTTTAAAACTGTTATTATAAGATAATAAAAGTAACGCAAACAATTCTTATACATTATGTATAAATATGAAAAAATTCAGTTTTAATGCCTGGGATAAGCTATATATACTTGTGTAGATCTGTTTTGTATACATTTATAATTTTCTTTTCAATTTTTAATTGTGACTTGAGGAACCCCTAGGTATATTCCAGTATTCTGTGGAACACAAGTTTAAAGACCGCCGGTGTAGGGTAATCTATACAAACGCTTGTTGAATCTAAACCTTGCTATGATTTTGATAGAGAATCTGATATTTAACTTATGAAGATTGTTTCGTTGTGGTAGATTTATCTGTTTGTTCACAATAAGGATTGAATGACAAGCAATTATTTTTCACTAATTCTTGTTCGAAGTAAGCCTTTTCTTTTCCCCCTCTGATATAAGATGAAATAATATGAAAATACCATTCAATATTCAGATGGAATTAACTTTGAGCATTGGTATAGTTTGGCAAATGAATGGCAAAAATAAGTATAGTATTAACATCGTGACTTTAATAGATGGGTTATTATATAACAGCAAGAAAATTGTTTGAAATTAATATTTTGTAAAATATCTTCTCAGATATGGATATGATATGAAATTATTTTCAAAAATATCTATTTCTCGGATTAAGGAGGTAGCTATGTAGCCTAGTGATTATGGTTACGAACTCGTGACCGGAGTGTCGGGGTTCGAGTCCTGGTGCCTCTGAAGACTCGCCGTGTAGAAAGGGTCGATGCTCGTTAAATTCCTGTTTCAACATTCCAGTGCCTGTTATAACAACAATAGCACTCTTAAAAAGTGATTAACAGATATTTAAACAAATTTATTGCAACATCTGCATTTAAATGGGGTTTACTTTTTAGGAATATTTTAAAGCATTTCTCTCATAAATTTAAGTTTTCAAGCTAATTATGAGGTTTTCTAATGAGAATAAACAAAGGATTAAAAATTTACAAAAAAAATCATAATAGTGTTTATAAATAAAGTGCGAGTTAATAATTCCAAAATTTGTGTAAATATTTGTATAGTGTGCTGCTTAATGTGCATTTTCAGAGCAATAAATAATATCATAAACCTAAGCTATTGTGATAAGTTGTGGCAAAGTGTGGAATGTTGTTTCAGTTTCACCAACAGACATATTCTTGAGGACAGCACATTTATTTACATTGAACATGGAAATTTTTAAAATCAAAGGACCCACGCGGGTAATATTTCAAAATGGCCACCGACCTAACGCGCCGGTGCCGAGAAGCTCTCTCTTCTATCCTAAAAGAACACATTCTTACCGGAGGGTAGCACAGTGAAGGGAGGAAACACTACAGCTATATTACGGAAGAACTGGCAATAATATAATGACTATTTATAAAAATTTAAGGAAATACATCTACCAAAAAAGTTAAATTTTCACATAATTCTATTAAATTTCGTGCAATGTCTTTGGTTTTCTATAATTTGCATATCACTACGTATAGAAAGCCTTTACAAACCATTTTCATATACGTTTCAGAATTTAAAGTAGCATAAATGCACCTAGCTTTTTTTAGGTTGTAAATATGTTTTTCAAAAAATCACGCAAAAGTATACGATTTGTATGGTAAAAATGGGAATGAAAACCCCATTGTAACCAAAAATGGATAAGAATGTTAAATCAAAAACTCAAAAGTATAAGTTTTTAAATGTGTATATATATTTAAATGATTAACATTATAACAAATTCAACATTTACCCATTTACCACTGTAACACACATTTATAAATGCACATACTTCTCACTAAAATAGTTATACTTTTAACAGTTAAAATTTAGCTCATTTAATATTTATACATTCAACATTTACGAACAACATTTAGTCTTATAATATTTATTATTTACCCATTCAATATTTATACATTTACATATTTAACACTGTAACATTTATACATTCATGTGACATATATTTAGAATTTATGCATTTATAACAGTATAACTTTTAGCATTGACCAATTTAATATTTATACATTTATAACACTCTAACACTTATTCATTTAATAGAATCCATTTGTATGTGTGTGTGTTCAACGTAATATTCCACAAATACACTTTTCATTTCTCTTAGTCATTCTAATAGTTGCTTTCTTCAAGCCGACAGAGGGCTGCGGTAGCCCAGTGGTTAAGGTATCGGACCATGGCAGGCATGTCATGAGTTCGAGCCCCGTACCACTAAAGACCCGCCGTGTAGGGCAGCGATGCACGTTAAATCTGTCGAGAGCTGAAACGTCCTCCCGTTGGTGTGGGTGTGGTAGTTAGGAGAGGGGGGTGCCAGCTCAGGTGTCGTCCACGTCACTTGACCATGGTTCAAAATTACGTGGTCCGTCGCCAAAAGCCCTCGTGTAGCTGAACAGTGCGACGTTAATATTCACTCACTCACTCACTCAAGCCGACAGATTGGGAACCTCCACCTCTCCCCAAACAGTCCAGTATTTTATTTTCGTATCCAAAGAAAATACTTTTTTCTTTGGTTCTCTTTTCTTCCCTTTAGGATCCTTTTCAACATTCGACATTTTTACTCATAATATATGGTAATGATCCCGACTCCGACGGCGTGCCATAAGTTTGGGCCCCAGTACCACGGAACACCCGTCGAGTAAAGGAGCTGATACCCATTAAATCTTGAAGAATGATGTTCTCACTTTGGCGTGGTGAGGAAGCTCGGAGAGGGGCGTGCTAGCTCAGGTGTCGTCCTCAGAAACCATGACTGAGATTCAAAATGAAGAGGCTCTCCACCAACAGCATTCGTGTTGCTTTATAGCGGGATGTTGTTGTCTGTGGTGTGCCAAACCAATCAACCAATAGAATTCAGCGTGCCACATAGTAGAACATTTTTGAAACAATTCCATTCCCGGAATAAGAAACGCAGAGTTAGAGAATAGAGGTCAATAATATAGATTTACAGATACCTTATTTATTAATTTTGCATCATTTAAAGATATTTCTTAACATAAAAATAAACAGCACAAAATATCACTAGTATTTCTTCGACAAAATTTTTGAAAAAATAATAAAATTGTACATATATTATGTATTTTTAAACATATTTATTAAAATTAAAAAAAAAGATAAAATATAAGTATTTCAATTCATTAGAGTTAAATAAAAAGAAATAAAAATTTTAATGTTTGAACCTAGTACTTGCTCCACTCTATTTTCATATCGCAAAAAATCAGGGGTATTATTTGACTTTCAATTTGACACGATTCCGAGCATGCAGTTGTTAAGCAATTTCTTTGCAGACTTGAAATATTTTTCATATGAGGAGAGATTTCTTACTTAGATATGTAGAAACAAAAGTTTAAAGCAGAGAACATGTAGTTTTCTCTTTTCAAGCAATTAAATCTCTCCAGCAATGACATTCAAAAATTTACAAAATAGCTGCAAATTTATCTTTTAGATTTTTTCGTTATCCTGCAAATGTCCATCATTCTGAAGATGTTTGTCAATTAATATATGTCCATTACAAATTTATCAACTTCCATCCGCTCAAAAATTGACAAATATTTAGGGTAGTGCAGAGTGACACTGAGAATTGTACCACGTGCCTTAGGTTGCCGCCCCCTGTTGTAACGGGTACTATTCGGGTTCTTCTACTAGTTCTCTTGAGGAAACTATTCTTTAACATTGATTAAAACCGCTTTTCGTGGAGATGACGATTTTATGCAAATGTAACTATTATTTAAACCCCTGACGTTGGGTATGTGAGTTTAATGGTTAATCATTGATCGTTAATCATGAAATCTAAGAATAAGAGAAGGTGAACTGCTACTGAGAAGTTACGCATCCTGAAATTAATATTCGTCGTAGAATCCACTAGGAGTTCTGGAAGTAAATATCATTGAAGCTGACCGAGCTATCGGGGTTCGAGAAGGAAGGTCGCAAGGAGCTCCGACTGAAGCTAAGTGATTTTCAACAATTTTATATGTCAGATTGTCAAGATTTCAGAGGGCTCCCAGAGTTAAGCCATAAAGTTGTATATTCTCATAAAGTGTTAAAGGTAAAAATATCTAATTTTATTCTAAGTTATGTCTGTTTCTTCTCCGATTTCTCTTGCACCCGTGCCCTTCGGACCACGACAACGTTAATAACTGGAATGAAACTGAATACAAAGAGGAAGGGAGGAATATTTTTAATCTCTAAATTCTAATTTAACTATTAGCTGGTATTTGTCTTAATTGAAAAGGCTATAGCTTAATGACACTATAAAAAAGCTGACTGAAGGGTAAGACATAACAAGGCATGTTATGACTGTTCCTCTAGCAAGATTCTAACTCTGCGCTTTTTAAAAAATGATCTAACTGATTCTCGCATGCTTTTTCTTTAACTAACCTCGAAAGTTGATATATGTGGCCGAGGTAGTGTAGTGATCAGGGTCACGGACTCATAACCGGGGCGCCACGGGGATGAGCCCTGGTGCCTCACCATGTAGTGGGGGCGATCTGTGGAGTCTCAATGTCCTCCCGTTGGCGTGGAAGCTAAGAGAGGGAGGTGTCAGCTCAAGTATCGTTCTCGTCACTTGACCAGGGTTCAAAAAGACGAGGTCCGTCTCCAATAGACTTCGTGCAGCTTTATAGAGTTGCGATGGATTTATACGCGTTTTTCCATCTAATTCTCTTAGGAAATCTTTGGGCTATCAATTCGCTTTATTCACAACCAACCTTTCAGAAGAAGAGAATCGTGATACGTAAATTAACTTACTATAAATAGGCGAGGTTTTAGATTGAGAGAGAGAAGGAGAGAAGATAGACTCGAGCCAGGTGAGATTGCTACTATAAGTATTAGAATTATGGTGATTTGATTCGTATTAGAGGGAAACTTTAAAGTGACGATTGTTCCCTAAGATTGAATTGAGATTAGATTAAATCGGAGGATAGGGTTAGATCCTTAATTAAGATAAGGATCAAGTTTGATAGTCTCCTAATTGCTCACATTTTACTGTCGTTGTTCCACTTTCACGGTTGACGTTGAGACATTCTCTTACTATTATTAGTTGAAATTGTATCTGTTCTTGTGTGTGGAAATAAATAGATTAGTTGGATCCTGTCGAGAGTTTCTTCCCTTCCCCTTCACACATCTAGGTGCTCGAGAGAGAGAGACGAGAGCCTCTTACAGAGTGACATTAAAATAACTCTCATTCACTAACGTTTGATTTGGGAATCCTGCCGTTTGAAGGAACCGTGATATGTGCATTATTTTTAATACATAACGGTAGTGAAAGAAGAGAGAAGATGGGAGAGAGAATTCCTAAAGATTATCTCTCAGTTGTCAGTGTCTTTTAGCCAAACGATAAGTGAAGGCTCTAAAATTATTAATCTATGTGCAATGAAAATCGTTTAACATGAAACTAAGGGGACTGAATTTTTTTTCCTGCTAAAAGAAGTTCGTGTTAAAGGAAATGGAAAAAAAACATATGTTCATCAAAATTAAGTTCATCAAGGTACATTTTATTTATATAGATATGTATGTTTGCATGAATTTAATAAAAATCAATGAACTAAAAACATTTACAAAATCTTAATGACATTTAATATAAAATTTAGTAATACCAAATTCTTTAGCAGATTTCAGCTTACTTCCTCTGTTTTTGATCAACATCATTAAAGGCTTCATCTTGAGTTAAAGCGAAATAGCAGTTTGTTTTCCTCCTGAGAAGTTTGCCATTGAGCTCATAAAAAAATTCTTCTAAAATGGGGGAAGAAAAGCGAAACTATAAATTAACTTTTTGTTACTCACACTGCGATATACACCCCACCGAACTCTAAAGCCAACTGATGAGAGATGAGACGTTTTTGTATGGCGTTTGTAGGGTTAGAGGGTGAAAGTAGCTAGAATAAATACAAAATTGGCTCGTGTCACAGGCTATTCTGAGGGTCTATCAAAACCAAGTTAGCCTCCTTTCTACGAAACTTGTGATAGCTCTTTCATTTCACACCCATTTTAAATCTCGCCTACGCGACTGGTGTTTACTGTGATTTGTTCATTTCTAGAAGGGAAATCTTTTCGTATAAAGCGATTTTCATTTGGTGTTAAGGTATACAACTGGGTTCGGTGACAATTTTCTAAAATATAGCTTAAATAGTTATTTAATTGTTATTTTTTTTAATTAAGTATGTTGCAAAAATATGAAAATACAGCAAGAAGAATTTTTTGAAACCTTATTTTTCAAAATATTGAGAAATTTGTACCAAAATATTACAAAAAATTGCTCTTTTGCTAACAACTCTAAAAAAATATATTTCACATTAATAAAAAAATGTTTGCAGTAATACATTTCTTTAACTTTTAACTATGCTGTGTCTATTAAAAAAACTCAAGGTTTACAATAAAATTATGAAATACAGGTGTTAGACATAAAAAACACAGAATATTTCTGAAAAAAAAATTTTTTTCCATATAAAATTACATTAAAAAATAACTTAAATGAAAAATTACCCTAAGATTTTAGCAGAAAGCATTCATTGTAATACAAAGAACAAACTCAAAAAATTTCATAAGGATATTTCGTTTACTTTAAGAAATATCACTCTTGCAGTTAACCATTATGTTCAAAAATAACATTTTTCAGAAAATGTAAAATAAATTTTATATTTGCAATAAAACTTTTTAAAGATTTAGGAAGGTATTAAAACTTCCCAGATTTGTATGTTAAACCTTCCTGAATCTTATACTTCAAACTTTTACATTTTTGAAGGGTCTTTTTTTTACGAGACAATTTCTTATCTGGTTTAGAATGCCTTGTACAATCAAAAATTCTCGTTTTATCAAGGTACCAAAAACATCCTTCCATTTCAGAACATAATTTTATTCCTAACTTTTAAATTAGAGGTAATAGACTAGCAAACCCAGAATTAAAAAGTATTTTTGCGATATAATTCCTTAAACGGAGTATTTGTAGCTCAACAAAGTTGTCTTTCGGCATTATATTCCTCATGCCATTGTTCAGACTTTCATTGCAGTTATGAGCATTCCCGTGAAGACATTTTCTTAGAAGAGTTTTATCGCAAAGTTCATTATAAGTCTTTTTAATAGAATTAATAACTGAATTTGGAATATCCGTTGATTTTTCTTTCAACGTTTCTCCAACAAATTCTGCTCTCTGGAAATCTCTTCTTTTTTTCGTCTCATTGGTCTTGTTTTTGACATGACAACTTTAATTTAATTAAAAATAACTATAACTCTATATAAAAGTGCTAATAAAAAAGTTATAAAGAGATCTAATTTTGAACACAAATGATAAAAAGATAGCAAATCGTTTAAATCAAAACGAACATTGCAATCAGTTAACTGTTGCCTATTTTAAAGCAAAATATATCTATTAAAACATTTATAAAGTGAAGTAAAGTTTACTAAACGTTAAAAGAATTCGTTAAAATATTTTAAATGAATAAAAATCTCATTTTGCCGGTGAAAATCAACCGAAAACTCACACTTCCGGTTTCGATTTGGGCTTACTGTCTGAAACAAAAATAGCTATAACCTTATTTCTAATTGACTCAGAATTAAAAGTACGATAATTTTTGATAGATTATTATACAGGCTACAGAAATGGAAAAAAAAAAAATAAATTGCGATTTTTTGATGAAAATGATGATTTTAAACCAGTCGGATAACTTAAGAGGAAAAAATGCATGAAAATACATAGTAGCTTGTCCAGACTATTATACTATTTCATTTAACCGATATTTCGTCTTAAGCATTTTCGAGTTAAGCGTATTCACTGTATACATAAAGGAAAACGACTCGCTCACTCATCATGATATTTCCCGAACTATTAAATCTAAAGATGTGGCAGGCATGTTCCTTTCATAGAGTAGAATCTGTTAGAGTGAGTTTTGTGAAAATCAACCTCCAAGGAGCGTTGGAGGCTTAAGGAATGTTATAGATATATTTTCCCAGTTTTCGAGACTAGACTTCATTGAAATTTGGCAGAAATGTTCATTTCATGAATTAGAGATTCACTACGAACGAGCTTTTGAGGAAATCGACTCTCAAGGAGGGGCTGAAGACAGAAATTCCAAATTTTAGCTCTGTTTTCCTTGGAATTTGGTGAAGATGTTACTTTTTTTGGGATTAAGATTCGCAAAGAACAGGGTTATTAGCGTTATTAAACTCCCAAGGATTTTGAGCGATTAGGAGGTGTTATAGATAAAAAATTCAGGTTTTGAACTTTAGAGCTACAGATTTGGGGGTTTGGTGAGTAAGCTGCTGATTTTGAGTAAAACTACGCTAAAAATTTGGTTTTGTGGAAAGTGACTAAAGGGTTATAACGGGTGAAGCTCCCGTTTTTGAAATATTATAACTACGGACTTGAAATTTGAATTTATATCAGTGTTTCTCAAACTTTTCAATACTGGCGCCCCCTTTTTCAATCAAAAATTTCATCGCGCCCCCTTTATACATTAATAAATTACTGAATGCAATAATAATGTCCTTTTTACGCTAAAGCTACAATACAGATCTTAATTATAAACCGTACAAATTAATAACATAAGTATTAAATTTTGTATATGTTACTTTTTAAGCAAAAAAAAAAAAATTAAGTAATAGGATAATTATTATGTTATTTTTCCTTTCTCTGATTTTTAAATTGGAACATATTGCAAAATGCGGTGGCTGCTTAGAAGAATAAATATAGATATCAGCTAAATATAGAAAAAGAACTCAGAGGGTCAATTTCTAAAAAACTTTGCTCTGCAAGTCAAGCCCATGGAAGTCGCTAATACTTATTAAACTTGTTCTTAATTCAGTATTAATAAGATAAGTATTAAATTTTTATATATGTTACTCTTAAGTAATATATATTTTAAGTAAATTATATATACTTTTAAGTAATAGGTTAATTATTTTATTTTTCTCTCTCTAATATTTAAATTGAAACAGATTGAGAAATAATATTTAATTAAATATTTCTTTCCTTCAAGATTCATTTCTAAAAGTACAAATGTCATTAAAAAATAGCCTAATCTATGTTGCTCTTTATCATATCCATTACATCTGGCATTCTCGCGAACGTTCATGTGAGTCTAGGCAACCTAACAGACGCCTGCACAAAACATGTAAAAATGCTGTACTTCATACAATTCTAGTCAGTCTTGGCCGAATCGATTAGCTACCGAATCACTCTTGAATGTACATTTCATAATTCATGCGTTAATTATAATTCATGGTATTAAGTATTTACGGCAGTGGATTAAAACAAAATCATAGATATATTTTTAAATCACAGTGAGCATTCGACGATAATAAAGCATCAACAAGTACACAGACGAGGGCAAATTGATTGCAAGTTACGAATGGGTTAGGGATCCATTTTAAAATACTTCAGAAGGGCTCTCAACTGCCGAAAAAGAGATATTCATAGATTTCACATCCAGTGACGAAATTAAAGGGCAATTTTGTAATAAATCACTTTGAATTCTGAATAGAGGTGGATGCTGAATTTTCTGCACTGAAAAGCATTTCGTATACTATTACCATTTTTAACAGCATACCTTTGTGAATCCGGATTTTTTGCGATTGCTACTTTGAAGAAAAAATATAGATCTGAGCTAAATATCAAAAAATAACTCTGAGTGTCAATTTCTAATTTTTAGCCTTCCTTTGAAAACTTTACTCTGCAAGACAAGCCCATGGAAGTCACTGATAATTATTAAAATTGTTCTTATATACTGGCTGAAGTACCCACTCTTAACACGAGTTTATTTTTTTAAAAAATGATAATATATTATTCTTGATATAATAGCTTAATTGTAAGGAGAGTAAAACCAAGTGCATGACAATGTATACAAAAATGTAAAATGATTTATTGAAATAAATACTCATATTATAAACGGTTTTGAATGAACTGTAAGCCTCGCAGAATTAGCATTTAGAATAAATGTTAAATAATAAAAAAGACTATAAAATTCTAATGAATAACAATTGTGTTATTTTTAATATTTAAAGCGAGAAACCCCGGGGATCAGGTGTGCACTCGATACTAATTAAAGGCCCGGGGGGATCCCCCCAATTCTTTTTTATAATTATTTTCAATATACATGAAAAAAACCCTTTGTGAATAATTTAACTAAGAGAAAAATATACTTACCTTTTAAAGGTTTTTTTTATTTGTCTTTCTTTTTTGAAAAATATCCATAAAACTGAACTAAATTGTTCCCAAATGTGCGTGACCTTAATAAAGGACACAAATCACAACACTTTTGCTAACTTACGGGGGTATTTGAAAACAAAACTGTAAATTTTTTTTTTTTGTATTTTAAACCCTTTTTGATGATCGACAAATACCTGTTAAACTTTTTACTTGCTTTTTTTTTTAATGAAGTCTTTGGTTACAGGGCCTATATTTTCTTTGTGAAGTTCTTAATGTAGCTATTAAAAATTTTTCCCTTTGTTTCATGTTTACTTTTCTAAAATTTTTTCCAAAACATATTAATATGCATTATTTCAGCAAGTGTTTCCCTTGTTTGATCGCTTCAATTTTCCCTTTCAGAAAATCACAGATCCCCAATTCTTTTAGATTCGGCTCAATTGCATTTATAAACCATAATCATCGCAACATCACAATTAAAACCACTAAGTTATTAAAAGGGGAAAAAAGCATGTTCAAGAAAATATTTTTGAAAATAGTGGTCTGCGAACCCCTCGGTCTAAAAAAGGCCCAAAGATTCAAAAACGTTTACCCAAAAAAAAAGGAGATATGTTATAAATTCATTTTAGCCCCCATTGACGCATATTAGGGGATTCTCTGTCAAGGGCATTGGAACAAAAAAACAGTTTTCCCAAATTAACGATTTTGCATTATATGTTTTTAGTATACTCAATAAAAAATAAACGGCCAAAAACCTTCAAAATGCTCAATATCTTATCCATGTTTAAAAAAATCTTTCACATTGGAAAAAAAACGCAACGAATTATATAATTTACAAATTCCTAAAAAGGTGGGTATCCCTACCAGTAAGTTCGAAAGCCAGCGTTAAAATTTTTAAAAAAAAGTAATAAAAATTTCATCGTAGGGCAAAAAACAAAATTTTTTTTTTTTGGGTTTAGGGCAAAAAATAGCAAAGCTTCAAAGTAGAATCTTTTATTTTGATGACCTTTTTTTACCAGATGAAAATAAAATTTAATCAATGTAAATCTGTATTTTTTTTTTATATCAGAAAGTATTTTTTTTTTTTCATTCGTAAATTTTTAACCTTTATTTTCGATATGCTCGCGCCCCCCTTGAAGAGTTATCGCGCCCCCCAGGGGGGCGCGCCCCCAAAATTTGGGGAAAAATGAAAATTTATGTTTAAAAAAAATATATTCATACAACATCACACACAAGAAATACCTAGCAAAATGAAATGGTAACGGCTAGTAATTTATAAACAAGGGAAAATGAATCAAGAAAAGTACTGAGTACTTGAAGATAAAAGTGCATCCTTCAAGTTTCACCCGTGGAGGCTTTATTGAAAGATGAAATTTCGTTAAAAACGGTTCCCAAAAATACTTTAAGGATGGGGAACAAAATGTCTTTTAAAACTTCTTGCATGTCAGTCTATGCTACTGAACCAACGGTATCCATAAGTCCCAATCCGCAGAACCAACGGTATCCATTAGTCCCGATCCTCCACTAAGTGCTGTGACAAACTTAGGGTTGTATTTATACTTTTCTGTTCTTAGGACAAAGAAATAATTTGTTCATTTTCTCCTCAAAAAAAAGAAATGTATAATGTTTACAGTTAAATATAGGTAATTTTATTCATTGTTTGTGAATTAGGGCAATATAAGGTTGAATAAAAAAAATTTAGAATTAAAATTAGAAAACACTGCCAAAATGGGCAGTTATTTTTTTTCTGGCCAAAGGGGGCCCCTTGGGATATTAAACCCCTTTGGAAAAACCCGATTAGTGTTTTTTAAAAAACGAATCCTTTTTTTTGGGCAGAAAAAAATCAGCCGGGTATAAAAAGCACCTTTTCTCGGACCGTGTTTTTTCAAAATCGTCCAAAAAGAACTAAATGTGTTATGTGTTGGCATTAGTATTGTATAGAAAGCAGTTTACTCGGTAATATCGCAGAAAGCCCGAATTTTTTTTTTTCCGCCCTTTTTAAAAACCAAATCCTAAAATTATTTTGGGCCCCCCATCTATGCTATAATATTAAAATACTTATTTTTAAACCCAAAACCCCCAAAAACAATACTTGTGAAAAATTTAAAGTCATAATTTTCATAAAACCCCTCATACAATAAAAACCCAAAAATGCAATAATAATGTTGTTTATTTAACCAAAATTTAAACCATGAAAATATTTTACTTACAAGCCCACGCGCGGGGGAGTCTGTGTGGAAATTACTAAACTTGTTTTTAATTTAGTATTGATGAATTAATTAACTGATACATTTATAAGTATACTATATCAGTGTGAATGTGTATTTTGTTTTTTATTATGTCAGAATGTATTTTGCTTTGCTTCCTTTCAGTAAATTGATAATTGTTTTAAATCTTCTGTTTTTTTTAACTTTCCAATATGCTCACCTCCTCAAATGGGTTTATCACGTCCTCCTAGGGAGAGGGGAGCACCCCGCAGTTTGAGGGAAAAAATAGGGTCGAGACATGGTTGTGAAGTCAGAGCTGACGTTGTCTCGCCCAAGTTGTGGGATCGATCCCGGATGCTAACTCTCACTGCGTAGCAGAGTTAATGCAAGTTAAATCTGTTGAAAGACCTCATGTTGGCGTGGTGTGAATAAGTGACGTAACGTTCTCTTATCTTGCCCTGGGTTCAAGATTACGAAGTTCGTCTTCAGAGATCCCCTTGTATTGCTTTAGAGTGTGACCTTAATAAATCAATGGAGGGAAAAAAGGGTCTATTGAATAATATCAAAAGCGCAGTATAGCGAAGAAATATATTTGTTGTAATCATACGAATTAATTATTTATTATATCAAATTTTTTGCCTCCAACTGTATTTCAAGTTCCAAGATGTTAAGCGAAGACTTACTGGAAAATTTTAAAATTGAAAAGAATAACCATTTGTTTTTACAATTTTATTGAAATGGGGTTGAGTCAAACAAAAAAAATCGCAAAATTTGGATAAAAATATTTTTGTGAATAAATATTTTCTATTATGAACATAATGAGATAAAGAACGATCAAAACTAGCTGATAAAGTAACATAATTTTGTGTAAGCATTTTCAAGGGCTAATCCTAAAGTAGATCAGTGATGCCCAATCCCCGAGCTACGGAAGAGGGCCAATCAAATGGTACTGGGCTGCCCACATTATATCTATTTCATTTATTATGGTGTATCTCTCACGGTTTTTGCAACTTTCCATGTTAAATCACTTTACATTCTATGTTAAATCACTTTATATTCATTTTTTGGTGTAATTGTATTTTATTCTGAAGGCATATTTAAGTAAAACTAAATTAAAATTATTAATTCAAAACGATCCAAACGTTGACCGGTCCAAGGAAATAAAAAACGTTTGGGGGACATAGATGTAGAGTATTTGGTAAAAAAGTAGAAATTATAAAGCTACATTAGGTACTGAGGGTTTAATAATTATGTGTAAAATTAGATGTGATTGAGGTTACTTATTTTTCATTTTATACCCAACCAAACTTATTGAACCTATAAAAAGTTTACTAACAATAAAAATCCTGAGTTTGTACCTTTGTCTTATTTATTAAATTATTTCTAAATTTCGACTAACACTACAAATTTAATAGCACATTTGCGTAAAAATCCCATAATAAATTTATGAGTAACACACACACATTTTTTTCACTTTTTCATATTCTTTTCTTCGTTGAAAAAGTTGAAAATGCAAGTATATTTTTTTTAATCAAAAAGTGGGACTCTGTTCAAAAAGCTTGGCCGTCCTTGTGTTTATACGAAGAATAACCTTAAGGGGAGGAGGGAGGGGGGCGCAAATGAAAAACATATGACAACCATCGCGATTTTATTACTATTTTCTGTAGCAATGTTTTTGCTTTACCTTGTTCCCCAAAAAATGTGCAAAGAAAGGGAGGTGTGATGGGGCTTTGTCATCTTCTTCTGCTTAATTATTGTTTTTAAGGAAAAATGATTCGATCTTGTTAATTACATCTTAAATTTGGCAAACGTGTTTATATTGTTGAGTAGAGAGGGAGCTTAGGAGATAATTCTACTTTTCAATTTTAAAAATTATATTTTTGAAGGCATGTCTATTTTTTAAAAATCAAGAGGCGAGAGTCATAAGAATATTTTTAATACAATCGAACGTTCAATGCGAGGACTTAGATATCTATAATTTATCTGAACTGTATATATTAATACAACATCATGAAATACCCAACGAAACGGGAGGGTAACTACTAAGGCATATTTTGAATTTATGCAGTAATACCCCGAACTTACGCGATGGACGGGACTGAATGATAACCACGTAAGTGAGGACATAATTTCCCATATGAATACATATACATTATTTTTAGCTCGGCCTTCAGACAAAAGAAAATAATAGTTTAGAGAATAAAAATGTTTCAGAAAATCTTTGATTTAGTTATTTTGATGTAGAAGGTTTCATAATTAAGGCTAACAAAGCAGTCTACAGGCTAAAAGTTTTTTTCCTGCCGAAACATTTCCTCGTAGCATGCTAATAATTTTTTATATCCTGTTTTGTTGAAAAAAAATCATTCATCGTTGGAATCTATTTTCTAAAATTTGTGTGTGTGTAACCCTTTTTCAATTAAAATGAAACACCTTCCGTCAAATTCCTAACACCGTCATTCAATCTTTTGATTTAACAAGGTCTTCAACGTCTTCCTCTTGTATTTCTATGAGCTCACATTAATTTATAGCTCCTGATTGGGGGTATCCAGCATTTCTTGAATGTCATCACTATCCCATTTACATCAATTTTACCATTTTCTTTACTTCAAACATAAAACGAATTGACGAGATTTTAAAATCGTGTAACTCTGGTTTCGTGTAAGTTGACGCATTACTGTATTTAATGTGACATACTTATATTTCTGAAAAAATTCTATTTTCTTCAAAAAAAATTATTTTAAGAAAAACCACAACCTGAATTGCAATCGGTGCACAAAACGGGTTGAAGATGAAAATGATAGAAATGGAACGTGGTGTCACGAATTTCAAATTAGTAAAAAATATTAGTGATACATGGGAAAGATATTTCTAATATTTTTGTGACTTCTGCGCTAACCGAATAATCTGAGACAAGAATCAAAGAACAGAATGATATAAGAGGGCAGTGAGAAGTGGAATGGAATCATTAAGATGAAAAAAGTGAAGCAAGGACACGAAAAAGTAAAAATGTAGTCATAACTTCAATTAAAATGAAGTAAAAAAAATTCTGCACTTAAGAACTGATGCCTTACAGCGATGAAGAATTACACATCTTCTTTCGTAATATTTTAAAAAATGTGTAAATGGTTATAATTTATGAAAAATAAAAAATAATCTTTTCTTAATGAATGTCATAAATACGTTATAATTCAAACCACAGATTAGATATGCTTTTTGCACTTTAACCCATTGACTGTAATGTAAACTTAGTGTCTTGCCCAGGGTAAAAAGGTTTTATTTTAAAGAAAACATGTTATTTTGCAAAATATAATAATTGGATGTTACTGATATAATATTGTACAATAGCATTTACAATAATTTTTATTTCAATAAAAAAACACTAGAAGATAAATCGTTTAATTGAGTATCATTCTTGTGCTGAGTGCCACTTACGAATAATCTCCTAGGGGTTCCCCCAAATCTTTACTTGCAAAGATTTTCTTTTCGTGTTCTCTGATTTTAGAAGTTCACAACCTAATTTCATCTGGCGACAGTCAGATGTGTAATGTTATGTCAGATTTTCATACAAATGTACAATGATCTTCACTGGAAGAAACCTATAAGGCGATGGTAGTTATGAAGAGTTGTAAAGTAATAAAAATGAACTCAGAAGTAATAGTTAGCAGGTAACAGGAAAGCCATCTCTTGAAACAAGAAAATTGCTCTATCGTATTTCGAATTATTCCTGCAGAAGTGCTATAACCAAAGAAATCCTTTTTTCCTTCTCAAGAAGCCTTTTCCAATCCAACCTTCTTCCTGCCAGTGTTCTCCAATTCCTAAAACTAAAAGATCTTTTTCTAGGCCATCAATCCATCTGAGATTTGGCCTGCTCTTTCTTCGTGTGCCAATTGGTTGAGCATTGAAGACTATTTTAGGGGTGCGGTCTTCGTTCATTCTGATAACGTGACCTGCTCATTTAATTCATTGTATTTTGATCAAGTTAACAATGTCAGATTCTTTATATGATCGATAGAGCTCTAAATTTGATCTTCTTCGCCATTTTCCATTTTCCTGAATTCCTCCAGAGATGAATCTTAAAATCTTCCTTTCATAGATACTTATCATGTTCTCATCTGTTCGAGATATGGACCAAGTTTCACATGCATAAGTTTTAATACTGATCTTAAAAGACTTTTATGCAATAGAACTTTTGTTTTTCTTTTGATTAAATTTGATTTCATATATTTTCGTATTCCATTAAGGTATCCGACTACGTTCGGGACCTTGATTTTGCAAAAGCGTATAAATGAATACTATTTATGATATTTAGTGTTACTTAGATTAGAAAATGTATATACAATTGTTTTAAGAATATTATTACAATAAAAAATACTTAAGTACACTATTTTGACAAAAAATGAACATAGAATGACCCCTTTTCAAAATATTCTCTTTTTGTGAAAAATGCTTCTATTACAATAATATTTTTGCCTGTATATAGCTCAGACCTCTCTACAGAGGCTCAACTAGAATTTTTGAAATATATAACTTAGAAATGGGTTTATCCATGTTTTACGACAACAGAGGGGAGCAATTTTAAGGAAAAAATGCTGATAATTATATATATTTCAATGGGTTGTAACTCGGAAAATAATGTGAATTTTTCTAAATTCATAGTTCAGATTTTTGACAAGTCTTTACTTTATATAAGCAAAATATTATTATTTTAGAAGCATTTTTTATAAAAGGAGAACATTTTGAAAAAAGGTTATTCTAAGTTAATGTTTTGCCCAAATATTGTATTTAAATATTTTCTTTCTCAAAATGTCTTTAAAACAATTTTATACATGTATTCTAATCTAAATGACACTCAATATCATGAAAATTATCCATTTATGCTCCTTTTTAAAACCACGGTTCCGAACGTGGATACCTTAAGATATCTATTAGCCGTTATAATTCTCTTTTGGATTTCAGTAGAACAATCGTTTCTATTGTTAATTTCTGAACTTAAATAAGTCAAGCTGTCAACAAATTCAAAACTTTACTCTTCAATTTTAAAAAACCATCTAAAAAGATGAGGATGCGTCAATTATGGAATTAGTTATTATGCATTTATTGGATGGCGATGACAGCAATGCTGGAGAAAAAGCAAATCTAATAATAATAACATTCAGTTTCATTAATTAGAACATCTTCCTCCAACAGAAAAAAAAGGATGCCTACAAAGCCATGCCGAATGTGTACAAAGCAAAAAAAAAAAAAAACGCAAGGAGACCAAGTATTTTTGTCCAGTGTGTCCCAACAACCCACCACTTTGCATTGATTCTTGTTTAAAAGCTCATAATACAAAGCAGCAACAATAAAAAAAATATTTTATACATTTTTTGGAATACATTCTTATATATATAACTTTAATGTTATAATCTAATCGCCCAAGTTATCCTTTTAGTAATAAATATTGATAATTAATATTGTGTAAAATTTTTATTCATCTTTCCTAATAATTCCTAACTCAAATGGAGATATGTAGTCAATCTAAAACTTCAGCCAAAACAACGAGATATGTCGTAGCTGGCAGTGAATGAGTTAATAAATTTTTGAGTTGATTTTTAGAAAGGCCCTTTTCACCTCATTTCAATGTCATTGACGTCGCTAAAATGTCTCCGAAGTTGCAGCGCCAATATGGTTTAAAAGTTTGAATTCCCACCAGTCATTTTTTAATGTAAATTGGAAATAATAAGTTAAAAAAACGATGTGTTATTCCCTCGCCAAAAGCGAGCGATAAGCTATCGAAAATTAGAAATAATCGCATAGGGTTAGTAAGAGTCATATTAATGTCGCTCTATAAATCTGCACGAAGGCTATTGGCAATGGACCAAGCATTAAATCATGGTCAAGGGACAAGGACGACACCTGAGCTGGCCCTCCCTCTCTTAACTTCCTCACCACACCAACGGGAGGACGTTTGAGCCTCGACAGATGTAGCGTGCAACGGCCCCCTCTACAAGGCGGGTCTTCAGCGGCACTAAGATTGAACTCATGACACGACACTCATAAGTCCGTGACCTTGGTTGCTAGGCTACCGCGGCCACAGGCATTTACAAGGAAAGTGAAAAAAATATTGAGCTGATATTGATAAATATGATACTGTTGCAAAGATAAGTAAAATGAGGAGCAAAAACTCCAGTGGTTTTTATTTGATTTTAATTTACATCGCAGTGTAAAGCAACATGAGGATTATTGGTGATTTTGAACCATGGTCAAGAGACGAGGATGACATTTTAGCTGGTACCCCTTCTCCATGCTACTACACCACGCCAGTGGGAGGACTTTGAGTCTTGACAAGTTTAACGTGCATCATCCCCATCTACATAGTGGGTCTTTAGAGGCACTTAAGCTCAAAGTCATGACACGCCGAATACGAGTTCGTGAATAAGACCACTAGGATACTACTGGGAGCTACCCTAGTCACAATATAGCGTTATAGTTGAAGCGATGTACGTTAAATCTGTCGAGAGTACAAACATCCTTCCATTGGTGTGGTGTGGTAGTTAGAAGAAGGGGGTGCCAGCTCAGCTGTCGCCCACGTCACTTGACCATGGTTCAAAATTACGCGGTTCATCGCCAAAAGCTCTCGTGTAGCTAAACAGTGCGACGTTAATATTCACTCACTCAGCGTTTTAGTTGCCACATATAAATAATGGGTGAAAACTATTTGTAATCTCAAGACTAGCTCGTCACCTGGTCCTGTAGGGTGAAAAGAGGTATGGGCTACTGGGGAAGTTCTGTATGTGAATGAACATGGAGAATTATAGTAGTGCCTATGGTTTGCGTTTAAGGGGAGAGTGAAGGTGGTATGAGAAGTCGTCTTCGATTAAGAGAATCTTGTCCAGAAGCTTTCACGCTGCTCTACAATTCAGCCATTGTCCAACTTCTCTGCTGTTACTTGTCCCATTTCAGGGAACCACTGTTTAGCTATTGTAGGGGATATTATAGTTACAAAACTCAGTTGACTTCGTTTGAGACGAAATAATTAAAAAAAGGACTTCTTTAGATTGCACCGGACACAAAAGTCTGATTAGGAGGTAAAATCAGGTTTTTATGATATTACTTTTAATGCATCGAGTGTCCATTTGTGGTATAGATGTATATTGGGTTATGTGATGAAGAAAGATTTAAGGCTCTTTTACGATGAATCTATAAACAACCTTCTCTCACTTTTATAGTAGGCGATATTAAATTTGCTCATCAATCCGGAAACATCAGAAAAACAGACCAGGTCTTCCTCAAAGTAACTGACAAATTGTTTTTTTCTCGATTTCCGTAATAATAAGAAAGGGTTCCTTTCTCCAATAAGTTTTTTCTTTCAACCTGGACCCCAACAATTCAATGCTTTTTTCAAAAGGCTCAGATCTCTAATTAGATCATTAAGTTCAAACCTGAGAAAAGTGCTGCGGTAAATCGGCTTCAGAGAGCTTATATAAGGTATCGGAACCTTGAATTTATGGTAAAATTATTGGTAGTGAGAGATTGTGACACAGAGGTGTCACAGAATGGTATTTTGTATATTTTACCGGGGAAGAATGAAGATCTGCTACGGAGGGAAGAAATTCAACGCGGAAAAACTTTTTGGTAAATACTCAAAAAAAAAAAAAAAAATCCAATTTAGATTAAATTTTTCAGGAAAACGTAACGCGATAGAAATTTTTCGCTATGACCTCTGAAATTTTAACACCCAAAAAATACATAACCCATTGCTTCTCTTGTATTTCTTCCATTGCATGCTTGTATTATTATTATAGAAGCATTTTTCATAAAAGGTGAACGTTTTAAAAATATTCCATTTTTTGAAAAAAAAATTGCATTTAAATTATTTTTCTTGTAATAATAATCTTAAAACAATTTTTTAAGTATATATTCTAATTCAAATGACACTAACTGCAAGGTATTACCGAATTCGATGGACATATTCAGAGGGGTGAAAATACGCAGCATGGAGACGATCACGTCACCTTAGAACATGGGGTCGCAAACCACGTTTAGATAGAGTAATTCCTCAAAACATTTATGAAGGGTGTGATGTCAAGTGCAAGAATAGTGGCGATAGGAGAGGTAAGAAATACATTTATTAGACGTAAAGCATGTTTACAATACGAACAATGCACCACTGCTCGACGTCAGGAATGCAACGATAAGTGATTATCACTGGAATTGTTCAAAGTTGCTACTGCGTAGGTCACAGTACAGCTCGGACGCATTCAGACAATTACAGTGTGCTGGCGATGCCAGCTGATCCATACCGTGAGATGCCCCAAATGCCACTGTCGTCCCAGACACAAGAGCCTTCAGGTGGCCGCAGAAGAAATCCAAAGGATTGAGGTTTGAGGAGCATGAAGGCCTAGTAAAAGTTCCATCGCGTCCAATCCACCTTTCGGAATATTAGAATGGAAGTGGCTGCGCAACGCAATTGAAAAATGGGATGATGCACCATCGAGCATGAACCCTTCTTACCGGTGCGCAGTGGCCTGTACTTCCTGCACAACTCCGGAGGACGTGCTGTAGAAAAGCAAGGTATTTTGCGCCATTCAGGCGTTCGGGCAGTATATTCATACCCCTGCATTCGTTTGTGCATTCTCATCGTCTTGTTTATTGTTCTCCATACGGTTACTATTATCGCGATTTTCACGGACTAAACGTGGTGGTGACACATCACGCTCTGTGTTGAATTGTCATCCCGATGCTACCTACTACAACTTCTCAAAATTTGTCGGTCGAATTCGGTAATACCCAGTATGACTTTTTTTTCTTTTGATATGTACTGTTTTTCAAAATCGTGGTTTCGAACTTAGTCACCATAATACCAACTGAGATCTGTTATAGGTTTAAAGGACCCTTTTATCAGCTATTTTTAGTGCTATACTACTATGGAAATAGTTCTGTTATTGGTATTAAAAGTTATCACCTTAATAGGAATCTAGTTTATTTGATAGTGAGTGTGAGTGAGAATAGTATTAACGTTGCACTATAAAGCATCACAAAGGTTATTGGCGCCTTTTATCGGATAGATACAGACATATAGCCGTTCAATAGGTAATGATACGCTTCCATTCGATTTATCTTCCTTACGCAACATGCCGAAAATAATTTCATGTCAAATAATTTGAAGCTTGCTCGTAATAAGATTAAAAATATTTATCTTATCATTTGTGGTTTGCTTTTTTATTATCAATAATATATAAGAATCATTTGTGGATGCAAGAAATGTCCTAATAGTGCAATAATAAATTATCTGTAATTTCTCAACACGGATTCCCTTTGCCTTCGAGATGAAAAATGGCGACGTTTTTCTTCCGTTGCATAAACAAATAGCGAATTCGATTCAAGTAGCTGGGAGAGATCCATTTTGTAGAAATGCGTAAACTGGGTTCAATCTGAATAGTAACAGACTTGCAGTTCTGATGAAAGAAACGCTCTTGGTCAGTGCAATCGCAGACTTGATCCTATCTATATTATCATGCATTATTATTGATTTACATTATTAATGCGCATGTGTGAACTCTTATATTTATAAGAGTTCGAAAACATCCGTAGAAGTTTACATGCTCAAATGACATCCGGGTCACCAATTTATAACGAGTGTGTTTAAATAGATCTACACTATATTTTTTATGGAAAAGTTTATTAGAGTAAATGCAACATCCAGGTTTTAAGAACAGGAAACTAAATCGAACAATAACACAACACAAAACGTTAACAGTAATACCAAATTCATTTCCACTCAAAACTGGATACTCAATGCTGCATACTAAATAATGAATAAAAAATGTTTTCGAAATTTTATAAATATGTGTCCGCACATGCGCATTAATAATGATTATTAATAATAATGCATGATAATATCGATAGGATCAAGTCGGTGATTGCAATGATAAAGAGCGTTCTTCCAGTGTCACCACAGACTTAGCCGAAATAAGATGTGTATGGACTTAAAATTGAAAATGGTTTTTATTACAATTTTTTTCCTCTACTGAATTTAAAACAGTTGATATTACTCAAGAGTGTTTTGGAAAAGGTATTTATATTCGCTTGGATTTTTTATTTACTTGTAGAAAAGTATTTCCATCCGTTTGTGAAACTGTTAAATATTTACATTTTATTTTAAAAAAAGTTATTCAAGTTAAATTATAATTCAACCCTATCTCTTTAAACTAATCTTTACAAAATGCATAGAATAGAAAAAAGTATGTAGATGTGGTCACAGCTTTTCAAAACTTTATTAAAAATCACGATACACAGAGAACTATTTTTTTTACACGGTCCTTTTTTGAAACAAAACGGTGCACGAATTTAATGCTTTTTTCCAACTATAATTTTTGGTTCTAGTGCGAATCGCAAAAAAATTAGGGCCCTTTGGATGGGAGCGATTTGATCGCATTTATGATAATTAAGAAGTTGCGATAATGACGAAGTCGAAGGTGAGTGAGTGAATATTAACGTCGCACTGTTAAGCTACACGCGAGGACTTCTGATAACGGACCACGTAATTTTGAGCCATGGTCAAGTGACGTAGAAGACACCTGAGCTATCACCCCTCTCTCATAACTACCAGACCAACGGGAGGACGTTTCAGCTCTCGACAGATCTAACGTGCAACGCTGCCCTACACGGCGAGTCTTTAGTGGTACTGGGCTCGAACTCATGACATGCCTGCCATGATCCGATACCTTGACCACTGGGCTACAGCAGCCCGAAGTCGAAGGTGAATTTCAGCTATTAATCAGTATGTTTAATTCACTAGGGCTTGAAATTTGCTACAAGTATGAAACTACATTTTCTTACTCAAGATTCTGACATAGAGCGTGTTTTAAAATTTCAACCTATTCTTAACTTTTGATATCCTGCTACACAAAACTTATGTAAGCAATTTATAGATCTGAAAAAAATCAACCGCTAATAACAGACATTGAAGCAACAAAAAAAAAAACCCTTCTGATGTCGTTAATAATGAACAAAATTCTTCATTTGAATCAAAACCGACAGTTGAGCTCCAGACATGTCTAACACATCTACAAGAAGCGTAACGGAGAATGTTAGATTCCCCCTGCAAAGTCAGGTTTTTGCTTCAAGCCGATCTTAGAGGATTCATACTTGGCTTCGGTCAGGCTTTGGGCCCCTTGAATCTTGTCTCCCCCAACTGTGCAAGAGGAGGGGAGGGGGCTTTATACCACTGACATTTACTGATAGCAATTTTTATCCTGTTTTGTAATCAGCGTGTACGCTTATTGTCAAGTAGCGATAAATAGTATAGTTTTGTTCCTAATTTAAATTCCAATTTTATACTTTGTATGTATTTATAGACTGAATTTTCACTGTACACACTAATTTTTTTTGTAATAAAAATGAGTTGTTTTTGTCTTATAAATATGTAATATTATTATTTGTATATGTATTTTATTATTACTTTTTCTGCCCGGTTTTTTAAGGAAAATATTTAGAGATTTTTCATCTTACAAGATTTCTTTAGAGTTGTGTGGAACATATGCTCAAATTTACGATACGTTGCATATGTTTTTTTTCCACGGTTTTCTAAGAATGTATCTACCATGTAAAAAAGAATTGGGTGTACTGTAATAAATAATATTTCGAATTTACTAGTTAACAGTTAAACATTAAAATTATTATTATTATTATTATTAATGGCGAATAAGTTATCTTAGGCAAAAACGTATATCAAAAATTCTAAAATTTTTGGCAATCCCAGCTGCAAGTTACACGACCTCTAGTTTAAGAAACTGCATTAGGCCATACAGTTATAACTTCATTTTGAAGCGAATTAAGAAATATATCTTTTCTTTCTCTTTAAAAAAATTTATTTACCTTTCTTAAATAAACAGCTTTGATTTTTCCTTTTTGTTCTTTGTTACTTATTTCAACTTGTTATTTACCCGTCAAGTGAATGAAAATTATTTCTAAAAATATCTATGGCAAATGTCTATTTTCAAATAGTCGCTTTCTTTTTACGTTGCATAGTTCGGTGTTGAATGCAATTCAAGATTTATAATAGATCCCTTTCATTAAAATCAAATTTGACCTCAAATTTCGACTTATTACTGATTTTTCTTGGGAAATAAAGCTTTCATTCATCCTTAAAGTACAGAGTAAATTCAAGATTTCTATCTTACATTACATTTAAAAAACAAAGTACAGTAGTCTTGAAAACTTGGCACTTGGTAACCCGGCCATCCGGATAACTCGGCTACACCCTTCCAGGTTGAACCCCTCCATCCCTGTGAATACTCTTTGATCATGAGGAAAATGAGTTCGGTGAACATGATGATGCAGAAAATGTAAACTTACTCGACCTCCTGAAAAGAGTTTCCGGAGTACAGAAGCCGATGAAAATGATGTCAAACAGTGGTTCCAGAATGATACCGAGCAAGATATTTTATCCGATACAGAAATTACTGCTGCTATCACAGTTAAGGGAAAGATGCCGGAAAATGATGCGTTGAGACACCGAATAAACTTTTAAAATATCGCATAGTGAGGTACTTAAGGCTGTTGAAACCGCCCTTCAGTATTTTCAACAAGGTAAATCGGTATTGAACTGACTGTTCCTTTGTCGTCATCGTGATGAAGTAGCAAAACGCAGAGTGCAGTATCGAAAGGAAACAGAACAATACGCATTTCTTTAAAACGTAGTTACTATACTGTTCGAATTAATAAGGACAAATGGGAAAAAGTGATTTTTTTTAAAAAAATCTTAGTTTTTTATCATGACATACCTTAAATAGACTGAAAAGTCGGTATATTAGTATCGGAGTATGTCTTCCTTTAGCAGAAATGACCTTTTCAATCCGTCTTGGCATGACTCTGGTAGAGTAGCACACATGTTCTTGTTTCATCATTTGGGAAACACAATGATATAGCACTTTTTATCATTTGTTCTGTTGTCGTGTTTTTCATCTTAGCGAAACGATTTGTGAGAATATGTCATCAGTTTTAATAGGATTTTTATTTTATACGCATAAAAGTATCGACCAATTTTGAATTGTGACAAATGGCCAAGTCATGTTGAAATGTTCCACCAAATATTTCCATGAATGGAACAATCCTACTACATAATATTTATATACATTTGACAGAATTCTCATGTATTTAAGAGGAACTAAGCTTTCAGGGAAATTTGTTGTGAACCCCCCTACTCACCCTTCTCAAAATCTGTTTAGAAGGGTGTTTTACAATCTGTTGAATATTATCTATACTTCACTTCGTCTAATTAAACTTGATTTGTATCCTTGCTCAAATAAATGTTTCATTATTCAATATCACCTTTACCCAGTCGTTAAAAGTCCATGCTAAGCGTTTTTTCATCATTTTTTGAGTAAGAAATACTTTTTTCCCTCAGTCTTGTTGCCTTAAGGCCACCTTCCAGAAGCCTTTTCCGTGCAGTTGAGGCACTCACTTCAGCACCATTTTCCAATAATTCCCTTCAAAGGTCTATGCTTGTCTTTCTTGGATTTATTTTGCTACTTCTTATTACAATTTTATCAATTCTTGGAATAGCTTTCCACTTGTACCTACATTTTTCTTTTCTTTTTGGAGACGATGATCCAGAATTTTGAAATGTTCGACTTAATTCGATCACACCCACTCCCATAGTTATCTCTCACAGTCATAAAAATGTGTTCATTCAGAGCGATTTATTTTATAACGGTTCCTCGGAATAATATTCATCTTTGAACAAGTAAAAATAACACATCTTATACAGAACGCAAAATTGAAATTACCAGCTGCCCTACTTAAAGGCTCACAACTGAGCTCCTGGTATACTAAAATGAATAAATTATAGTCAAAGTCGATGTGTCACACTACCTAAAGGCTGATATAACAGGTTTGAGGTGGTTCACGATATCACTAGTAATCACATACCCACTCAAATAAGAAAATATGTTTGTCCCAATTAATTCGAACAGTATAGTAATTTTTGAAAGGTTGGCTACACTTAATTTTCATTAGGGACAGCTTCACTCCTTCAAAAAGTATTTTTCCGAGGTGTTCTAATTGTAAAACCTGAGTAAAATTTTCAAATTTTATAATCGGGGGGAATTTTCAAATATTCTAAAAAAATAAATTTCGTTAAAAGATTTTAAAATTAAAAAAAATCTTTTTTTATGCGTGTACTTTTGAATAAAAATGCATTTTGTGTACTGCATTATTGTTGTTGACAAAAATGTACTTTTTAAGAGAAAGTGTCTGAAAAGATCAAAAATTGGCAACAAAGACGTGCATGAACTGATTAGCTGAAAACACATGATTGCTTTTATTGTGTGACAATGACATCTTATGAGATTGTGAACTGAATGTGACTATGACATCACATGAATTTAACACTTTAAAATTAAATATGAAACAAAAAAAAAAACATGAAAAATGAAACACAAAGCAGTAACTTTAGTACATTAATGCACAGCATGTACACACCTTATTTGAAAGTCCTCCTCAAATATTTTAACCCATCTATTTATCTATTTCAAAACTATTTCAAAACTCTTTCAACTTCAAACTTTTCTTTAAAAAAAAGAAGAATATTCAGCATAAAGTATTGCCCATGACGTCAATTAGCAATTAAGGCAAAAAAATTGTGAAAATGTAACCAAATAAATTAACCCAAATACATTTTTTTTCTTCCCCCAAATCGCCTTAAGTTTTCTTATTACCTATCGTAAATTTTTTTCAACAAGTCATTCAAGCCATTAAAATTTCACAGAACCTTTTGCAAAATATTCCTTCTCGCCTTACTTTACAACAACCTCCCCCCACACACAAAAGAAGCAAACCCTAAACGAAATAAATTAACCCACATATTCGTCCTGTCAAGACGCCTCACTAACAATGGCCGTGTGAAATTTACATCTTCCGAAAAAGCGCATTGCCACATTCTTTAGTTGTTTGCCGCAGAAATTCTTCAAATGAGTGACACTAATAAGAAATGCCACTTGAATCTCCAATAGGAGGAAGAAAGTCCATCTGCATGCAGCAGGGGTCGCTTTGGGAAACTCCAAGTGCTTTCCTGATAGAACCGAAGGATAAGGTATTCTTTGGGCTTCTGGTCAGGTTTGATCCACTTTTTTCGGTTTCTAGTGATGGATTGGACAAAAACACGTCCGATGGTGAACTTTTTTGTTGTTTGGACAAGGGAAAGTTTAAGATTCCGACATTTGTCATCTTGATAAAGTAGTGTGGCCACTTTCTATGTTTGGTCATTTTCAACGGAAATCCTACGCTAAATGATAGGAAAATATTAATTAGATACACATTAAGTCAGGGGATAACCCTTCATACTCTGTGTTATTAATTTATATATAATTTTTTGAGGGTATTAGTCATTGAATAGCTTATTTTTCTCTTTCATGAGTCCACAAATTTTTGATTTGAAAGTTAATTCGATACATACATTTCGATCAATTTCTTGAAGTTTTAAATTAATAGAGGGGAATATAAAATTGGGAGACAATTTGGGTAAATGCAAACAAAATTTCCATAAAACCGACAAAGCGCACTTTGAACACAAAAAAAAGGGGAAAAAGACAGGTTGTTATACGCGGTATAAAAAAGAGAGTTTTAAAAATAAATAAAAAGAGCTTTTTCAAAAAATTAGATTTCTATATACATCGAAAATATTTATTAAAATAAAATAAAAACAAATTTTAACCTAAAACGAATGGGTTTTAGGATAATTTTTTTTTAAAGTTGGGATATACCTCGAGTGCATGATTTGAAAAAACAGACATTATCCCAAAAATTTTGATTCCCTTTTAAAAAAAGGGTGGGGGCGAAAAGGCGAATATACCCAAAAAATTAAAAAAAAAAAAAAATTCTTAAAATATAGGTGACGCGGGGGTTTTACAATAAAAACCATTTCAGATTGAGCTGCTTCATATAATCTAAAGCACAAGTTTTCTATCTGTTCCCGTGTCACGATCGTCCAAAATCACACTTCGTGCATTGCGAGTTGAGCCTAATACGGCTGGTGAGTGAGTGAATATTAACATCCCCTGTTCAGCTATAAGAACTTTTTGGGGACGCCTCGTCATTTTTAAACATGACGGACGGGTTAACCTGAGCTGGCCCCCCTCTCCAAATTTCCCATTTAAACCCAAAGGAAGGACGTTTGAGCCTCAATTTTTAAAAAAAGAACCGGCCCCCTTTTGCCGGTGGGTCTGAGGGGAAAAAGGGTTTTCGAACCCGCAGCCCGACTTGGACCGAACCATTGATATTGTGAACATCTGATTGAATATGAAACCTTAGGGACTAATTATAGTTTAAGAACATAAAGTGATTAAGTTAAAACAATAACAAAGCGTTGCTTCCCACCATCTAAAATAGAGCTATCTAAAAATCGGTTCTAAAAGAAAAGTCATTCCAAAGCACAAAAAGCTACTATAAGCGAAAATATTAAATTATAAAATAATAGTATATAATAAAAAGTAATAAAAAAATTTTTTTAAGTCAATTCCTGCTTAGATCAACCAAGAAAAATCTTATTTTTAGCTGCTTTTTATTAAATAGTTACAATCAATATAAATATGTATATACATAAGATAGAATCACAACATTAAGTGGTAATTAATTTTTATTCATTATCATTCAAGTATCGTATTCTAAACCAAAATAATCGTGTCTATAAAATTTCAGTTCAACTGAATGCTTTAAAACGTGAGAAAAAAACCTTTTCTTTTGACACAAGTCGCCAAAAATGATGCCAACGTGACTGTATTTGTAATTCTTTAAATAATTAGTTTTAATGAATTAATTTTTATTAATTATAATTAAATTACTGTATTTTCATCCAAAATAATCATGTATATAAAATTTTAGCTCAATGGAGAGCTTTAAAATATATTTTATTAACGATTGAAAATTCCACCAAGATAAATAAATAAAAATATAGAGAGAGTATGAACTAATAGTAGGAATTGAGAAAAAATTATTAAACAAAAACGGAGTTATAAATATTCAAGAAACAATATGAGCAGATAACTCGTCTCCGATTGATAGTGGAAAAATATTTCCATAAATTATCACACGAAATAAAAGAATTTTAAACATTATATAATTATTCTCTTCAAATTTAAACAGAAGACTCCTTTTTATATATGTAGCAAATGTTGCCATTCAGTTCTTTGAAAAAGTAATAGTTAATCTGTTACCAGGTGGATGAGGCGTCCAAGAAAATTATTCTCAACTAAATCGGCGTATAAATAAAATAATTGTATTCGTCACATGCGCATGTAAGATTTTGTTGAAAAATGATAAATAAGAAAAAAGAGAAAAATCACAAACACACACATTTTCTTGGATTAAATATATTAAAGAATTAATTGTTAGACTTTTCTTGGACTGACGATTAATTCATATTATAATTTAATTTAGTATTTTTCATCGTAATAACTATTTTTTACATTACTCCAGATTAGAAAAGTCGTTCGGGTCATCAAATAGAACCATGTGAAATAGTTGAAATTTTGCAGATATTTATAGCTATTTCGTTCACTTTTATTAAGAAACCGAAACTACAGAGAATTATCACAAATAATTTAATATATCACACATTTTTATGGTCTAATTGTTTCTGAGAGTGCTCGACTTTTTTAAAATTTATGATGACTGAACGAATTGCATGCTGATCATACGAAGCGAATGATCGTTACCGTTTTGAAACAGTTCATGGCAATTTTCTTCTGTCAGTGTAAGATCTCGTATAACAAAACGGGTCTTCGTGAACTGAGGCCTAACGTTGATATATTTGATTATTTGATTTGCGTAGCATTCTGACAGTTGTTAACGATAGACCTAGTAATTCTGAACCTCGGTCAAGTCATAAGCAAAACTTCTATACGATGACAATGAGGGAACATCTTGACAAATTTAATGGAACATAAGCCCTTCCACACATTGTTAGTCTCCAGTGGCACCAGGGCTAGAACCCGTGACTCGACAACATCGGGCATGAGTTCATAATCATGTCCACTGAACTACCACAGTCGCTAAAGCAGTATATTAAAATACATCGTTACAATTTTGCAATGTGCGGGAATAGTTAGATCAGTAGATGAGTGCCTCTGGTACCAAATACCTCAGCACTTGCCAAGTCAACGATTCTTCGGGTGTTGGCGGTTTTGCAAAAATGAAGGGTCACTTGTATGTAATGGAAACTTTGATCTCGATTTTTACCCACTTTAAAAGGTCAGATTAATTCGAAATTTTGCACACTTATCAAGAACCGATGACAATACAATAATTTCGTAATTTTGTTCCATTATTCTGATTAGGATAATTAGGAATAAGTTTTATAGATTTGGCGACTATTTCCATATACCACTTCCACATTTGGCAACTTATTGCATAAACCATTTTCATATTTGGCGATTAATACCGTATGCCATTTGTAGATTTGGCGACTAATTTCAGATTTAGCGACTAAAAGATTAAGGTGCAACCCTACAACCGCAAGATTCGTGAATGTGAAAAATTGTCCTTCCTTTTCTAAATATTTTTTTTTATTTTTGTAAAGCAATATACTTTTAGAAGTGATGATACGAATTTACATTATAGCAATACGTTTAAAAGGTGATAAATGTTGCTCTAACTGCTAAATATTTTTTATTTTGATAAAGCAATACTTTGGAAGTGTGATGATACGAATTAATACGTTTAAAAGATGATAATACGATTGACAGTTAATATTTCTTCCTAACACACTTTTATTAGTTAGACCTGTATCTATAGAGACGGAATCTTTGAAATATAACGACACGGGACTTATCCGAGGCTCCGCAAGCGGAGAGAATAAATACCCTTCTGACTCTTTAATATCCATTGAAGAGCAAGACTAATTCTAGCAGCCATGTATAATTCCGGCACCAAATATCAAGCTGAAGGATAAATTATAGTTTTAAAAACTAAAAAACAGGCTTTTATTGTAGATTGAACTAAAAAATTAAAAATATATAAATTGTAGTTTAAAAAATTAAAAAAACACGCTTTTGGAATAGAACTAGTTAGAAATTATAACAATTAATATAGAACATCCCACGCTTTTACCACAATGACATTCATTTTCTTGTTAATCATTTTATTCTTATATTAAGAATAATTTTTTTACTTTTTAGTTCGATTCACCTTTAACAGCGTGTTTTTTAGTTTTTTTTAAAAACTAAAATTTATTGTCCAGTGAATCTAGATCAGTGATTCTCAGCCATTGTGCCCCGGCACTTTTGTGTGTTGCCAAATTTTTTTAAAGTTATTATAATTATACTCTGAGAAAAAAAATGAAATCCGGATTAATGCGTAATGTGTCCGTAAAATTATGTGTCCTATCTAGGTGTTTTTTGGCAAAGGACATTCTCTTAGCTCTGTTTACTCGAGAGAAAAATGACTTCTTGAGCGCAATTCGGTCATGATATTCATTTTCGGTTCTCTTCGAATTGTGGTTAAAGTCTTCGGTTAAAGTTCTTCGCCATATGTCAGCAATACTTTTAGCTATTTGTGAAACTTATATCCCTAGATTTATATTTATAGAGGTTATTACAAAGCAAGATTCTCGAGGTGACACTGTAGATGGGCGGTCGGATCTTGACTTGAACGTTAAAATTTTAGTTCATTTGTAGTTTATGAACATTTTTGAATCCATGAATGTCTCCTATTAACTCAACAATTGTTTTAAAAAATTCCCCCTTTTCTGAAGATGTATGATGATGTTTCTTTCAATAATATATCGATCTCTTTTCTGTTAAATCCCACGGAGTCCCACAAGCTTTCAAATCCCAAATCCTAAATAAATCGTAAGAGAAGTATAATTACTTAAAAACACGATTTAGTGCAATTATTTTACGATAAAATGTCTTTTTTAAAAGCTCTATTTTTATAGTATACGAGACTTTGGTGGGTGGCTGAAGATTATTTGTCATAATTCTTTTTTGTTTAAGTGAATTTTGTTGCGTGTACGAATTTAGGAAATTTTGAAGATATCTCTGGGTCATATCTGATTTTCCTGTAAGTGAAATTTTAATAGTATGTATAGCATAAACAAGTAAGATGATTGCCTGTACGCTATCGATTCTTCTGAAGGAAATGTACATGAAATCAACAAAAATCAGCACATCAGATTGCCTTCCTGAATTTCGAATAATATATTCCTATAATTAATTTGTAATAATCACAAATCAAACATTTTGCATATTTGTCTATATATTATTTTATATAATTCAATAAACATGTGTTCATAAACTTTTTTACTTAATTATAGCATTACAGATAAATAAAATTATTTTAACTAATTTTTTTGTTAGTGTTCCGCCAAATTTCGCAATTGTTTGAAGTGCACCACAGCACAGAAATATTGAGAATCCCTGATCTAGACCAGGCGTGGCCAGCCTCTTTGGGAAAAGTGCCTCTTTCTGATAGAAAAGAATTCTGCATGCCATTTTTAACTTTTCCAACAATAAAAAAATGAGAGTGGAAAAATTGTTATTAATAGACTTATTATTATTTATTTATTTATTAGCAATCAGAACTTTTTTTTTGCTTAATGTGGCTTTTGAATTTCCAGTTTTTTTGCCGTATAATTTATGTTAGGTTTGGCTCTTGTAGGTTCTTAAAAAATTAGGTTGTTTCAGCAGCATATATTTGTTTATTTGAGTGATATATTTTGATCTTATTATGTTCATAAAAGAAAACATTTGTTCCCAAACATGTGTTGATCCGAATTTTCAGCAATATCTGTCAGCCAAATCATGTAAATTCGAAAAATTGTTTATTGGTACAAATTTCCAAAGTTCAATGTAATTTGAATCCCTTGCATTTGAAATAATTCTTTATATTTGCGTTTCCTTGTGGTATGGCGCTTTAAACCAATAATTTGGATTTGGATTTCGGGCGAGTAACAATTTAACACCTTGCAGAAAATTTGAAAAAGGATTTATAAAAGATAATCATTTTTTTTATCATCAAACCTGGTACTGAATTAATGCTGATAAATGGATATTAATTATTTAAATCTATCATAGCTTGAAGCATTATTAACTTTGATAGTTCCTGCATTAATGTGAAATGTGTTATTTTTTTTCCGAAATTGAGACAAAAAAAAAGCAAAAAATTGTTCACAAACTATATACATGACCAACTAGAGGAGAAAAAATAAAAATTTTCCCTGTAATATTAAATTAAAATTATTTAAATATCTCATAATATCTAATAAAATCTAAGTACAATATCCAATCTTCATTCTTTAGTATTCTTTTCTTATTCATGTTTTCTTCCAGATATTTTAAAACACGCTCCCTCACATTCCAAAATATCGTGACTGCACTACCTCTGGATAGCCGAAACACACAACAATGTAGAATTATTCTCTGCATGACAACTTTACATTGTAATTCAATTGAGTGTATTTGATATAAGTATTGAGAATTTTTTGTCTGAGACAATCACATTTGAACAAAATTAGAAAAAAGTTATTTATTACTTTTTAACTTTTTTTGTGATTTTACAATCAATATTCGCGTCCACTCCTACGACTGTGGCACGCGTGCCGCGGTTGCCCCCTGATCAGATGAAGGATTCGTTCCTAACGTTAGAAATCATTTTCCAATTTTTCTACATCCCTACTGAATGTGGTTTTTTTACTTGCACGTTCTTCTTTGTTTTTGTATAAATTCTGTGACACCATAAACAAATACACACTTCTGGTGACATTAATTGGCTGATATCTTCAAAACTGATAAGTTCCGACGGGATATTGCAATAGAATTTTTGTTGTGCGTGCTAATTCCTGTCCTACGATTCCACATTTGATAGTTCTTGGAGAACATCTCTTGTCCTTATCTAGTTAGCTGATTTTGTCATGGTTATTACGCTACTTAAAATTTAAACTATTTAAGAAATCAGAAAACTGTCCCCTTACCTCAGCGCTTCTCAAACTATAGGCCGCGCCCCCTAGGGGGCATGATAACTCAATGAGGGGGCGGCGGGCATATTGAAAAGTCGTAAACAAATAATTATTTTAAAAATTATTAATTTACTGAAAGTAAACAAAAACATACATTCTGACGTAATAAAAAATGAAATACACATTTACACTCGATATAATAAGCTTATAAATGTATCAGTATTGTTCAATGTATTTCACAATTAATTTAACAATATTATCAGAGCAAGTTTAATAATTACCAGTGATCCCATGGTCGTGTCATACATAAAATTATGTACAGAAATATTAAAACTTAATAGTTCGTATGATTATAATTAATTCCTTAAATACAGATAGAAAGATACGCGATTTGCTCCCCAATGCCCCATTTTCCACTCAGGCACGCGTATATGATGCATTGGGGGGAGAAGGAATAAATAAGCAATTCCTCTCAAATAAGTCAATCCTTCACAAACACAGTCAAGGCCCTTTTATTGCATTTCAAAGTCTTCGGAATAATTTTATGGATAGCATTGCACAGAAAGGATCATACTTTGAAAAGACGTTTATATACGTCCTGGGCAATTAACGCGTTAACTTAAGAGGTAAAAGTCGTATTGTAGCTTTAGAGTCAAAGTATAATATTTTTGAATTCAATACATTGTTACTGTAAGGGAGGGGGCGTATTGAAAATTATGATTTAATATTGGGTCACAAATATTGAAAGTTTGAGAAGCACTGCCTCACCCTATCATTCTTGTGTGCATTTAAATATGTATAGAAATACTATGATCTTAGTTTCTCTGTTTCTATTTCAGTTTGCTAACTTTTTGCTGATATTTGAATTTACGAGGGCTGTTCAATTAAGTAATAAGACTAAAATTATGTATAAAAAAAGACAGAATACCTTTAATCGTCATCATTTACATGGGTTTTTACAAAATAACTTCTGTAGCATGTAATGCATTTATCCCAAAGTTCTGTCCACTTCTTAAAAACATGTCAAAGTCCATTTTGTGAGGGCTATTTTAAAACCGCATCCGCAGCTTTTAAACATACTTTGTTCCTTGCAAAACATTTACCTCTTAATGGTATTTTGAGGAAACAGCCAGAAATCGCAGGGAGTGAGATCAGGACTGTATAGAGGGTGTGGTAAAATCTCTACGTTGTTCCGCTGCGAAACATCCAATACGTGGTCGGGCATTGTCATGCTGCAATAGGAAGCCATTTCGAAGCAATGGACGTTTCCTTTTAACGTGCTGTACCATTGTTCGCAGAACATTTGTGTAGTACGAGTCGTTTACGGTAGTACTGGGTTCGACAGTGTGTTGATACACAATCCCTTACAGTAAAAAAAATTATGGTCATAGCTTTATCAGCCGATTTCCCAGTTTTTGCTTTCTAGGGATAGGTGACGATGGATGTCTCCATTCACTTCTTTGTTGATTTATGGTTGATCATAGTAATACAACCAAGCTTCGTCTGCTTAAATTAAAACGTTTTAAGATATTGTTGTTTTCTTGTTCCGGTCTTTAATCATATTGTATCATATCAAAGATCTCTGATGCCGATTTTTGCAGATTTTTGCTTCCATTTCGACAACTGACCGCGTTTCGTAGGTGCCCACAAACACGCTTCAGTTCGATCACATGATACTCAAGAATACGATTCTGTACATGCCATCTATCGGTAGCTTTTGTTAAAACAGACAACAAACATTTCCTCTGCCACAGAAATTAACATTCCGATGAGTGGTTTTGCAGAAGTAAATTTAGTCTTATTACTCATTGAACATTCTACGTATAAAATAAATACATAAAACAATCTTGAACATTTTAGATACCAACTCTGTTCAGGTTTTGTTACACTTGAAAAACACTTTTGTAAAACTTTTCTTAATAATGCCCTTCACATGACGCTGTAAGTATATAATTCCTGTTAAATTTCATAAAGCTTTCTTAAGGCCTGTCATTGATATAAACCTTCAAAGTTTCCAATTTAAAAAAATAATTAATATTCAAGCTCTATTTGTAATATAAATGTTCGTGTCAGAAAATATATTGATACCAGATAATTAAAGATTCACTTAAAACTACCAATGTTATTAAATTTTTTTAAAAAATAAAATAGTACACACACATATACATCTAGGCTTTTAGTTTAAATTTCATTTTTTTTTCAACTTTATCCTTTTCATTGTTTGAACATGATATTCATACAAATAAGATATGAAGCGTTATTATTCTGCTTAAAAATAGAATATTTCTTACGCTGAAACAGAAAACAAAATGTAGAATAATTATTGTTTTAAGAAAATTGTACATTTTTGAAATTTAATTACACGTTTCAAAAAGTATGAAAAAATGATAATAAACTTTTAGAAGTATAATTTTTGCACCATATTTTTTGAAATTACTAAATTTTTCAATCATTACATTCTTTGGGCGTTTTAAAATAAAATAATATTTTTAAAGTATTCTCTTTTTTGCGAACAGAAGCATTATAATTAGTGTTGATTCTTCAAATGGTAGAATAAAGAAGTCACAGACTATTTTTCGTGAAAAAACAAACAATATTTATGAAAACAACAACTTTTTATTTCAAAAACAGTTAACCAATTATATCAGAAGAAGTATTCTTCGACCGCAGGATAATTGTCCAATCGTTGAGAAAGCTCTTAGAAATCTCCAACACTTCTAAAAAGAGAAAATACACCATTTAGAAAAATCTTATGGAATTTTTATGATACTTATGTAGTTTACGATATAAAATTGATATAGAGGAATATTTTTATGTTCTTTAAGTATTGATTTATATTGCTAAAATAAACAATTATGGTTGATTTTACATAAAAAATATTCTGGATAAAAAAATATTACTAATACATTCCTTTTAAATTAATGCCTTAAAGGATTTGAAAACATTCTCATTAAATTTTTATTAAAAAAATTTCTACCACTATACTTTAAGTTTGTTTGCTTTTCTACCATAACGGTTTTGTGGCTAGAGAGATCATTTGAAGAGCAAGATAGATTATTATTTTGAAAATGCTAGTAAATAAGAGGGACCTTGGCGATCGATTGAGTAACAAATTTGATCACCAACTCACTATATATATATAGATTTGGCAACAAAAGTAGATATAGTCAAAAAATCTTGAAAATCGCAGAATAATTTTTCATGAGAAATGTCCAGAATTATCTACAAGATTCTTTCCAGTCTATAGTAGGGTGATGCAGGAAAGCGACATAATTGGCAGCGAGTGTGATTTTATTTGCCTTATACGAAAATTATGATTGCAGATATGAATCATGTTTTAAATTTGTGTGATTTTTTAATCTGTGCTATTGCAAATGTATACGTGCATGTTAATAGATTCTCATTAAAAGATGTAATTTAGAAAGAGTCAAAATAAGTCCCGATTTACTCAGAAAGATCCTGTATGTTGACTACGTGTACTTTTTCTGTATTTAAAAGATTATCTAACACGTAACAATGCGGAAAATATAAAATTTTGAATTTAAAAAATAACTTTTCTTTTAATCTTATATATAATGAATTTGGATATTCAGAGGTTTTAATTTCTCACTAGCCACACCCACAACCCCTTTCAGTGATCCCATGTACTTGCCTCTCATTATAATCAATAGCATTTTACATCTTTCTAAGAACAAAAAATAAACCTTGGCAATAATAATGGATTTACGCACTTAAGAAATAAGACTTAAAATTTCGTCTTATCTCACCTTTTGCTTATTTTTTGTAGTAGTAGCTGTTACCAAGTCCATATCCATATCCATAGTAACCAAGACCACCGTATCCGAGACCTCCATAACCGAGTCCACTGTATCCTCCATAGTAGGCTGGGGCGGCATAGCTCTTGACGTAGGTGGCTGCTGGAGCTGCAACGGCAACGTGGGCAGGGGCGGCGTAAGTGATTGCAGCAGCTGGTGCGGCGTAGGACACGGATTTCTTAACCACTGCTGGGGCTGCGACGGCCACTGGAGTGTGAACAGCATGCACTGCTGGGGAAACGTAAGAAGCACTCTTGACTACTGCAGGGGCGGCGTAGGTGATAGGAGCAGCATGGTGGGTAGCATACGTGGCGATGGGAGCATGCAGGGTGGAGGCATAGCTCAGAGGATTGTAGCCGTATCCGTACAAGCCAGTTGCAAAACTGCAAGCCACGAGGGCGAAGAAAGCGGCAACGCTCTGTAAAGGAAAACAAATTTTTAATTTAATTGCCAATTAAGTTAATATTATACGAATCATACCATTCAAAAAGGAATCTCTCGAACTTAAATGTGAAATATCTGACCAATTCTTTGGTCAACCAATCACCGAAGCTCCTCTCGACACCAATATATTCTAACTTTTTCAATACAAACTTTTTTCTTTTCCAAACTCAGATTGTCTAGGCTTTCCCCATCTACCCCGAACACAATTACTTTTTCCGTCAACTTTACACTGTCATTAAAAAAAGTAATTTTTAGCATATCAATGCAATATTTATCTTATATTAATCTACAATAATTATATTTTATCAACTTAATATTAAATTTCCAAAATGAGCAATTTCAAAGGGTTTTAGAGTCAACTAAAATCCCATGATTAGAGATAAAGTTTCGAAAGAACTAAGTGCTCCCACCCAACCCAATACCAGTACTAGAAAAAAGAATAAAAGAGTCCCGCTGAAAGCATGCAATTTGTCAAAAGTAATTGAATCTTAAATTATAGCTGTATATAAATATATGTATGTAGTAAATAACTTTTTATTTTGTAAATAATTTTCTTCTCTTCCAAGAAAAAAATTGCCAGACTTTGCTAATGTGGTTGCGGACTGTTGTAATTTTTTATTAATGACTTTTTAAGCACTATTCTTGGGGGGAAAATTGAGCTCACAGGATTTATTACAGCAAATGCACAATAGATGGCAGCGCATGTTATTAGGGACGGTCATCTATCACAATGCTGCAAGAAATTCACTTTAGTTCACTGCAAAACGGATTTAACAAGAAGAAACAATCTTTCACAAACACATTTTTTCTAAGAGTTTAAAATGGTGATATGAAGTGTTTTGAAGACTCGATTTCGAAAAGAATTTTCTTCTGATTTCCATTAAAAAATATAAGAAATAATCTCAAATTTATTTCTTGGTTCATTGTCACACAATTTTTTAGCTTTTATTACTGCATTATATATCTTTTCCTTGCTTCTTAGTAATATTTTCTAGAACCAAACGAAGGTAGAAAAGCTTGAGAAACCTGATTTTTTATATCTATTAAATTATTTTACGTAACCGATGCATGCGATCAAGTGTTATGCAAATATAGAAAATTTTAACTGAAAGCATTTATCAAATACTGTTACTTTAAATCCTCTGATACGGAAATAAAGTATCTAGAAATTAAATGCGCGATAACTTTTTATCGGAAAGTTATATACATGGTACCTTATATTTTTAGGATAAGGTACCATGGTAAATAGACAATGGTAAATAGACTGGTAAATAGACAATGTAATAAATTAGTTTTATAAAAAAAAAGCAAATTTTTTTTGTTGTTTCTTTAAAGCAAAATTGCATGACATCTAATTCTAAAATCGGTAAACTAGACTATCTTTGACAAACTGATTAAAAAATTTATAAAGTCCCGAGAAAATTTATAAATCACCGATTTCGAGAAAGAATCAGCTAACTTTGCAAAATATTTCAATAGTTTGCGCTAACTTTAATCACTATTTTGTTTTTTAGCTACATTACCCCAAAGAAAATCACAAAAATTTATTGGAATGTATAAAATAGTATTTTGCCTTATTTGGTATCTTTTATTTTTAATACATTAAAGAAATTTTAAACAGAAAATGTTGAAAGATAATGTTTTTGGAAAATAGAAACAGAGAAATATATTGAAAGGAATATAATATGATAGATATAGTTGATGTTATCACAGAAAATATAATTCATAAGAAATAGAATTTATAGAAAACTAAAAAGTAAAATTCATTAACAAATAAAGAATATAACTAATAAACTAAAGAATATAGAACTTAGCTAAAATTAAAGAATAGAATTTACAGAAATTGATTGCATTGAATTTAGAGAAAACTAAAGGTTATATTTTATTGTGAACAAAAGAATATAGTTTATAGAGAACTAAAGAATAGAATTAAAAAAAACTGCAGTATATTAACTATAGAGAACTAGAGAATTTGAATTTATATTATACTAAAGAATAAAGTTTAAGGAGAATTATACAAGCGAAATCATAGAGAACTCTAAAAAGAATAGAATTTTTATTTTGAATACTTGTTTTCAGAAAGAAAATCTCAATAAGAAAATTTAAAGAATGACATACCTTGCATAGAAAATATTATCTCTTAAAAGTTGAACATTATAGACAACTTTATTTGTCAATGTGTGTCTGAACACTGTATAACTAATTAAAATAAGTCACAAAATTTGAATAACGAACCTACAGCTAATAAAATCGCCAAGAATAATATCGTCATTCGTAAATCAATTCTTTCTTGTGATGTTTAATGCAATTTGGCTTTAAAGCTCTTTCCAAGATTTTACTTTGATTATGTATTTCCAAGTTCAAATCATGTTTAGTTCTCTTTATTGAATTATTGTTACAGTAGGCTAATTCTGTACCTCCAAAAAAAAAAAAACCATGTTGAGTGAGTTCTATCGCCCCCTCCCCAAATAAAATAATTATTTAATCCTTTTTTTTGTCTACTAGCTCCTCTAATTAATATTTATGTTTGAATTTCTAAAATAGTAAGTTAATATAAGTGTCAAAATGTGGATAAAAGAAAAATATAAAATTTTACCGCAGAATGTTAAAAATTAATCAAATATTTTTGAACAACAATGAGAACAATATTACTTTTAATTAAAAGTTAAAACTTTTTGGGTGCGGCACTTTTCTACCCTATAATTTTAAATGTTAATTGTGATTCGGAAACGTTAAACATTTTCTTCTAAAATTTTTTTTTTAAATATTCTACTTTGATTAACTGATTATTAACATCGCACTTCAAAGCAGTACGAGGACCAATGAAAACAGATCTGGTCATTTCAAATCACGATCAAATGACGAGGAGGACACCAGACATCGACCAACGTGAGGAATTTTAACATCGACGGATTTAACGTGCATTATTGTTGTCTTAAAATCAGATGAGCAATTTAAATATATTGCCTTTTTTATTGTAATTAATTTATTCAATTTCTATATGCACTTTTGATGGCAAAATTCCATTTTGTTGTAGGATTTGGAAATATTTTTGATTACCTTAAAAATATTTCCGAGGCCCATTCTTATAAGAAAACATTACCTTGCTAGGATAGTTTTACAAATGGTTTTGAATCCGTCTAATCCAGCTTTTACTTAACAATTAACTGTCAATTAAAAGTTACGCGGTTCGTTCCCCAGCGCCATCGTCTTCACATAGGCACGTGTATGTGATGCATTAAGGGGGAAAGAAAAGGCACAGACTAGCAAATGTTTTCTCTGAAATTAATAAATCTTTCTCAGATGCTGTCAAAATTATTTTATTGTATTCCAAAGCCTTTGAAAATAGTTTTACTGATATCTGCACAAAGAAAAGCATCGTATTTCTGAAAGACCGTATATATATACGTCTGGGGCTCTTAACGCATTGGTTCAGCGAGACAGATATATACGCCAACAGCAGTTACAGGGTTTTAATATCTGGTTTCGAATTCTGAGAATGTAATCAAAAACTAAAATGTGAATTACCTAAATTTTTGGTATGATTTTTTAACAATATTACGAATTAAAGTTTATATATATATAAATATATGTATAACAATAAATTGCATTGCAAGTTCTGTTTCGAATTCTACACGTAATAACTTATTAAAATTTTGAAGCATATGCATATAAAGAATGTCGAAGTACTGACTGAATTATTCATTTTTCACTCTACTTGCGTCAAAACCTTTTTAATTTTAGCTTTCTGAGAAATATCCGATGCTAGTAAAACAACTTTCCGAGAGAAATACTTTAACTGGTTTAAATGGAACAGATATGTGGGATTTATCTTTGAAATTGTTCCAACGTTTCGGAAATTCCAGACAAAAAATAAGATTTCTCATACATAAATTCCTAATAAAACACTTTAACTACGCTAGTGTGAATTTTAAAATCGAGGAACAATGGTACATGAAGATTTAACGTTAAGCATTATTTATTTACTTTAATTCTAAAAATATTGCACAATAATGCTAGAGATTAGGGCCGTATATATATATTTTAAAAGTTTATTTTTATTAAGAAGTACTTTTCAAAATAGCTAGCTTGCATTTACTAAAGCTGCTTTTTTTAACATCTAAAAATATATGCGTGCAATTGAGATTCATTTAGGAAAGAGTTTGCGTTAGCGTTTATAAATATATTGGACACATACATAAGCTATTCATTGTAATATAATAAGAAATACATTCCGGTCCCTTTTTTCACTAAATTATGTGTTCTTGGTAGCCTAATGGTTATGGTCACAAACTTGTGTCCGGAGTATCGCGGCTTAAGCCATGTGGAGAAGGCCGAAGCACGTTAAATCTGTCACGGCTCAATGTCCTTTCGTTGGTGTGGTGTTGTAGTTCAGAGAGGGTGGTGCCATGGCTCAGGTATCGTCACTTGACCGCTGTTCAAAATGACGTCTGTTGCCAATAAGTCCTCATATACTCAACAAGCCTCATCATATTGTGAAGTTAATATAACTAAGGTGACCAACCATCCTCCTTTAGAGAAGACAGTCCTCTTTTTATAGGTTCTGTCCTTCCTCTAAAAGTGTCCTCCTTTTCAATATTTCAAAACTGATCTGTCAATCTCTGTATTCAGAGATGAATCAAACATGTTTCCAAAATGTCGCAGAATGGTCTGAAACAAATATCACAGGAAATAAGTTTTAAATGATATTTTTTGACTTTGTCGCAAGTAAATTGGGCAGATGTAGAAAATTACATTGAGTTTTTATCGAAAGAAATGCCTAATATCAAAATCGATGACAGTTGTCTGTTTGATGTAGAAAGAAGACTGAATGCATATTTGAATTCTAATAAATTAGAACAATTGGAAAATCAACATGCTGAGAAATTGGTAAAAGATGGGTACTTAAACCATTAAAATATGAACACAATCCATATGAAAATTTAGTTATTCTTGTTGAATTTACTTTGTGCTGCCCTGGAACTAATGCATCAGTTGAAAGAGGTTTTCCTATTAGTAATGATTTTTGGACGTGAGAGAAATCAAGATTGAACGTTGTTACTTAAGCTGTAGCATTTATCGTAAAGGTTAATATGAAGAACCCTTGTTCCGAAATTTCCGATGTGTTAGAAAATGATATGGTGACAAAAAAAATCATTTAATGGAAAAATACCCGTTTAAGATAATAATTAAAAAGAATGTTAGAATGTAATTAGCGTATTTTTGTTTGAATTAATAAAACGTTTCATATATTTTAAGTTTTCCGTCCTCCTTTTCATTGTAAGAAAATGGTCACCTTAATATAACTCACCTTTTCCACTAAATTATAAAAGGGATTGGGAATAGAAAATTATAAAAAGTAAGAATGTGTGTTCCAATTATGTGTCTAAAAATACATAATTGGAACAGGAACATAAAATGTCTGACCATGAGTTCAGTGTATTAGACTTCAAACAAAGAATTTTTATGAAATAATTTTAGGTCCATTTTTATGCACTGGAAACAGAAAAATATTTTAGAGGCAAAGATAGTTAGTAGAGAGAGAGAAGTTTCTTTATAAGAAAAAAGCATGTACTACTAAATGTCACCCTTGTTACTCCACTTGGCCTTATTTATTTATGATAGTTAATGCACTTTATTAAAGTTTGATAAATAGTTTTTAAATATAAATTTTTCTCTAAATGCATTAAATTACTTGGGATTGTCTACAGTTTAAATGGCGATAAAACGATTAACTGATCATTGGAAAAAAATTCTTTTACCATCTAAAAACGCTTAAAATCCATTGTATTTAATATCTATAAGCCCCATAATAAGTTAGAAGGCATATTTTCTGATATTTTAAACTTCGTTATTGCTTATGATTTTCGACTAATTTCTAATATAGTACTGAATTTCTAAAAATCTTTAAAAAAGCATTTGGTGTCATTTCATACAAGAAAAAAAGGAGATCTATGATCGCTGAAAGAAATGCAGCTAATTATATTTCAACACGAAACACTTGCAGTTTCAAAAAAGTTTTCCAATTTAAAAGGGAATTAAAAATTCAAAAGATATGTAAAAAGAATTTCAGAACAATTAATGTATTCCGCTATGGTTGATTATTTTAAGTTTCACATAACGTGAAATATCTATTTGATGACTTAATGCTGACAATCAAAATGTCATTGCAAAACGAAGTGATACTCATTAGTAATTGACTCTGGAAAAGAAATCTTTGTAGCCCTTAAATTCAAAATAAAGAAAAAAATAGAAAAAATGGCGTATTCGGAACATTTTTTAGATAATTGAAGTCCAACCACAAAGAGCAGAACAAGTTGATACTTGACATAACAAGATTCTAATCAGAAACTAGATTGTTTCGCTGGAAAAAAAAGAATAACGTCGTCGAATTTTTATTTTTGACAGTGGCCATTAATTTTATTTTACTTCGAATGCTAAAATGTAATTTTTCCCCCCAAGTAGTACTTATTGAAAAGATAAATGCCCGTTACAGAAAGTAATGGGAAGTTTTGAAGCTTTACCTGGAAAGATTATTTCCAATGATAATGCATAGATATCCTATTTTGATATATATAAAAATAAGAATTGTTGATGTAAGAAACAAATGTGAAGCAACTTCCCTAGAAAAAGACGCTTCTTTGCTGAAGTTGTTTTTTCTTAAAGACTATGGGAGTTTTGAGCTTAGAAAATAGGACCGGAAATTCTTCATCAAAGTTCTATTTTTAGTGACTTTTAAAATGTCTGCCTTAATCAGTTAACTCTGGCACTCCTGTTTGAGAGTGCGAACCATATGTGACACAGAAATCGAAGGATGACGAGTATACTGTAGGGTCGATCACAGTCCTCTTACCAGAAAGCATTCTTGCCTTTCCCACCCTAATAAAATAATTGTTCTCTATTCAGCATGATGTTGGGTCATTACTCTAAGTCAGCACATGGTTCTAATTTCAAACAATTGGCATTTACACCACTCGATAAGCAAGGTGACTACGGTGAAGCAGTTATCAATTGGCTGAGCACCTGGTCGGCATCACGCATTTGTCCCATAGTTGGCCCTACCTAAGGAATCAACTTTCCGACATTTACTTTTGCCCCTAAGATATGTTATCATCTTACACAAACAACGAACTTAAATGTGTGTGTGTGTGTGCTGTTTCAGCCGGTGCATACGGGGACGCATGAGTTCATCTTAAATTTTTCATAATTTTTATTTATTTGTTTTACTACGGTTTGGCCCCAAAATATTCTAAACACCTTAAAATTTGAGAATATGTTTCATTTATCTCAAAAATTACAATTTAAATTGCCTACAGTGACTTCTTTTTACGCATGACGAGTATAATCGTCATAATACAACATCCTGCATCTAGTCCATGACGAGTATACTCGTCGGTCACAGTAAAACTGGTTAAGAAAATGGACTTTGATCAATACACAGGGGAACATAAAAAAAATTCTTTTAGCGAAAACTTGTTAAACTAAGGTTAAGACTGCGAAAACCTTTTATATCTATTGTATCATTGAAAATAACACGGCGAAATTTCATTTATAAAAAACTATTGAAACATTGGGCAACTTACCAAGGAATTCATACTGGTAGGCAAAGAGGTGAAGATCTCTGTACTGCAAACAGAAATATTCGTGTCCAGTCCCCACCGGCGGTCGACTTTATATATGAAATCGAAGTCCTTGAATAAATTCCACTCCTTACTGGCCCATACTTCGGGCGGCCTTGAAACAGACTTGAACCTTATCAGGGTTTGATTTTTGTGCTTCGGACACTTCACGTACAGATAAGGGTGGGAAATGTTTCGCGTTACAAATGAGGCAGAGCTCGAAAGGGGGCGTCGCAAATTTTTTTTTCGAATACTCGCTGTGATCTACTTTTAAATATAATAATTATCAAAAACAGGTTTTTTTTTTCCTGAGAGGGAGATAAAGTCTCGAAATTTTCATTTCGCTTGGGCACGAGGGACACGAGGGCAATTAAAAAAAGTTTTTTTTTTTTTTCCTTTCCCACATTTGGGGTTGGGCGGAGTGAACTTGATGGCCCATTCACACCTAAAAGGGGAAAAAACCCTTTTAATTTTTAAAGAGAATAGAGGAAGGGAGGGGATTACATGTTTTCGAACGAGTGGAATATTGAAAAACTGCCATTTATTCTGATCACTGTTTTTTTCCAGAAAGGGGATGGTGGACAAAGAAGACAATTCACTTATTTATTCATTTAAATTTTTCTGGATTTGATATTTTTATGGCCATGGACCTTTCATTGACGTCATCATAAAAAGGGGGAAGGCAGCAAAATGAAAAAAAATTAAGGTCGTGTCGAATTGTGTGGAGAAAAATAATTTAATAACATTAAATCATGTCATCGTTATCATGGAGAAGAATCCCTAAGCCGGCTATTTGTGACTACGTTTTCTTCCAATTTTGAAATTCCTGTGCGATTAAATTAGTGATAATCGTAGGTAATTGGAATTCTCGTTATTTTTTTTTTAGAAATTATGAATACCTTAAGGTATCCGACTATGTTCGGAACCGTGATTTTGCAAAAGCGCGTAAATGGTTAATATTTATGATATTTAGTGTCACTTAGATTGAATAATGTATAAATTTTTTTAAAGGACAAGAAAAAAAATTTTTTAAATCAATTTTTTGGAAAAATTTTAAATCCCCAAAAAGTTTCCTTTTGTAAAATGTTTGATTGAAATTTTTTGCTGTATTCAGCCTGACCTCTACAGAGGCCTCAACAGAATTTTGAAACGCATAACTCGGAAGCGGTTTATCCATGTTTTTACAAAAAAGAAGGGAAAAATTTTTTAAGAAAATAGCCGATAATTATTTCATATGGTTTTTAACCTGAAAAAAATTTTTTAATTTTTCAAAAATTATAGTTGAGCCTGTACAAAAATCTGAGTATATCAGGAAAAAAATATTAATACAATAGAAGATTTTTACAAAAGGAGAACATTTGGAAAAAGGTTTTTCTAATTTAAATTTTTTTTTCCCAAAAATATTGTATTTAAAAAATTTTTTTATCATTTTTCAAAAAAAAATTGTATACATGTATTTAATCTGGACACTAAATATCATAAAAATTATCCATTTATGCGCTTTTTAAAATCATGGTTCCGAAGTAGTGGGATACCTTAATAGCTTTTTAAAAGCCCCCGCAATGAATCACTAGGGAGATTTAAGTTTTCTTTAAAGACCACCTACATAATTTCGAAAAATTGCTTCTATATTTCCGTTTATTTTTTCAGGGGGTTTTAGCCGCTTTGCCCTAATTTTTTTCTGTTCCGGTTTTACGGGGGAAAAAAACATGGGTTTAGTTTCCCCGGGTTTTTGTTCCCAAAATAAGGTTTCGGTTCAGTTCCAAATGAATAATTTTAATTTATGTATATTCTTATTTTTACTAAAAGTATAATTCTAGCATACACAAAAAAGGCAATTCTATCGAAGGTTAGAAGAGTTTATTCTTTTTTCAATTGGTACACTATATTAATTGATACAATTAACCATCATGTATAATACGAGCGGTGAGCAAAGAGAGACAAGCATAGGCATTGCTATCCATTATCAAAATCGCATTTGACAATTAGATTCATTATTACGTCGATTATGAGCACCCTCTTTGCTTACCGTTCACGTTGTAAACTTGGCTTTGCAATAATTATGTAAAAAAATATATTCATCTATTTAATTAACATACAAAAAATTGTTCTAATTATTAATGTATCTCCTAACGTGGTTTCAATGAGATTACTTTTGTTGTCTCGGATAATAAATTTCAAACCTTAAAACGCCCTTTCAACGCTACATGTGTAGCTAGAGCTACCAAAACCACCATTGTAAACTTATACGAGTATGGATAGGTAATTTTATTCTCTTCCCAAAAATCTAAAATATTAGTTTTAATATCGAGCCTTCTCGTACATTGTTAAAATTATTTAAAATGAATTCCAAGTTACACAGTCTTGGTAGAAATATGTTTCTATTGCCAATTCTTTACTTTTTGAAAAAAGTCTCCAAATCCTCTTCATTTTCATCGCTTTCAGTAAATCTTGTTTCCCCGTTTGTGCGATTGAATTGGGTTCTTCAAAAAATTGTAATTTGTTCCAAATGATCATTGAGTGTTGCACACCTTGGTCTGTCTTAGTCTACATCAAAAGTGTCAAACATTCAAAGATTAACTTGGGCCAAACAAACAAGGTTTAACTTTAGGTGAGCCATAGAAACGATCAATATTCATAGAAACGTAAATTTATTTCGAATAATACGCTATAATAAACATACATAAAAGGGTAAGAAAAATCTAATGCTTACGTCCTGACACTCTTCTCTTCTACTATCTTTCCTACTTCGGGAGAAAAAAATAATGATATTTTATTATATATTATTGTGTGCTGATATACTGACCGGGCCGCGAGTTTGACATCCCTGGTCTACATAAACATCCGTATATAATCACATGCTGAGATGCGAAGTATGACAAATGTTTTTCAGACTAATATTTTTCTTAAAAAATCATTTATACTTATTTTTTATTCAAATGAACTAAATTTGCCTTTTACAAGTAGTTTCATGCGAAACTAAAACAGAAAAGTACTCGTGAACATCAAAACAGGAAATTTAGAAACAATATACAAGTAATGATAATTATATGGTTGATGTTAATTTTGAAAATACTGATAAGTTGGTTACAGTAACAAAATATAACGGAAGATGTATAGAACCGAAATCAACCGAGTTTTTCATTTCAGTTCCGGTATTCGTTTCGATCAAACTAATGGTTTTTTTCTGGTTTTCGGTTCAGTATCAGTTCGAAGCCCTGATTATGACATCCCTATTCCTCAGAGTAATTTCTTAAGTGAGGGATGTGCTGTCTCTTTTCTCGACTTGTTCTTACCGGTCACCCCTCCTGATGTTTGGAACACGATAATAAATTCGTTTTTCTACTTCGCCTTTCTTTCGCTACGTCTGTTTCCAGTATGTATTACATAACATAGATACACACATATTGTACAGAATTTTAAATTAATTAAAATCTTTCATTTAATCTTGCAACCGTTTTAATATAACACGAGGGGCACATCTCTTTTTTTATTTTACTATTTTTTATTTCGAGAAACTTATTTTTTCCTGTTTTTTTTCATAAATGAATAATCAGAATCAGACTGAAGTGAAATATCATTTACATTTCTACTGTTTTCCTAATCATATTCTATACTTTTTTACAGTAATTATCAAATTAATTAATACACGGAATGAACCAAAATTATTGCCTGGATTATAAAAATTCATTACAAAATAAACCTTTAGTATAAAAATGAAACTTTTATACCATTGGATATGTCAGTTTTATTTGTTTTATTTTGCAGTATTTGGAGCAAGTGCTCCTTCAAGAAGGACTCAAGGAAACATTTGTGAGGAAGACATCACTTTCAGTCAAAATGGCGTCGATTTAAGAGAAAGGCCAAATGTGCTTTGGTTTCACGAAACGAAATCGTCCATCAGTATTCATCGTAAATATCGACGTTGCTATGAAAACACACCTCCTGGTGCAAAATTTATAAACCGATGGTATGAAATCGCAAGAAAATAGGCAGGGTTAAGAATCTTCCTAGAAGTGGCAGGACAAATGTAAGGGAAGCAACGGCTAGAACTTGGCGGGAACTAGAAAACCGCTTCAACATTCTCCTATATACATAAGGGTAGTAGAGTAACAGAGAATATTAGCCCCTCCTGAGAAGTCAGACTTTGCGCCTCCTAGAATCCTGCTCCCCTCCCCGCAATGTGAGGGTTGCAGGGATGTACGTTACACCACAGCATAAAGGAGAATACGTTGAAATTTACTGAGTTAAATGGTCTTATAAAACATTCATAATAGTTTTTACAATATACCGAAAAAAATATATGTCTAATTATAACAGATTGAGCACAATAAATGTTCATGATTAGGGCAGGACTTTTGTTTCACTCTTTGTATACAGGGTGTTGCCGAATTCAGCTAAGAAATTTAAAGGCTTGATAATAGGCAGCGTGGAGATGACAAATCAACATAGAATACGGGATAGCAAACCACGTTTAGTTGGTGAAAATCGTGATAATAGTAGAAGTTGCGAGGATGATAAGCCAGATGAGAGTGGAGTGGCCAAATCAATATGCATATTCAGCTCCAAACGCCTCAATGGCACAAAAATACCTTGTTTTCCTACAGTACGTCCTCCCGGAGTTGCTGAAGGACTAGACACCAGAATGTGTGGTTCAAGCCACGATGGTGCACCAGCACACTTTTTACTTGCGATGCGTAACCACCTCCATGCTACATATCCCGGGAGATGAATTAGATGCGGTGGACCTTCTGCTTGGCTTCGACTCTCCCCGCACCTCAATCCCTTGGATTTCTTTTTCTGAGAGAGTCTGAAATCGATTAAGTACGAAACGCTGGTAGTAGCTGGTGGTACCGTTCACCTTCGCTTCACCATTGCCAACACAGCGGATTTGTTTGAACGCTCCCAACAATACTTGCTTGGTAGGCGCGAGCCTTGGTTCAAAATTACGAGGCTCGTGGCCCAGGCGTGTCATGAGTTGAAGTCTAGTACCGTTGAAGACCCACTGTGTAGAAGAGCGATGGACGTTAAATATGTCGAGAGGTCAAACGCTCAGGTGTCATCCTCGTCACTTGACCATGGTTCAAAATTACGAGGTCTGTCGCCAAAAGCGCTCGAGTAGCTGAAAAGGGTGACATTCATATTGTAATGGCCTACCCCAGGGGACGCTTCCTCATCATCTTGTAGACCTAAATCTGTAGGAAGGAAAGATGGATGACCAAAACTAAGCATGATAAATCTAATTTATTTTTATCAAAGATAATATTCCAGAACAAGCAATCTATAAAGGGAACCTTTGAAGTGATAGAAAGAGAGCACCAACCTTATGTGAATAAGCGTACGAATTCTGAATAGCTTAACTTTAATCAATACTATCTTAACAATTCTAAATTCACTAATTTATTCCAGTAGATAAAATCCGCCCTTTAGTCACGTGGCTTAATTTTGCTTCTTACCGTATTAACACTGCTTTCAGCGACTCCACTCCTTCTCCTTCTAATCTACGATTATTAAACTTTAACTATATATACACTAGCTAATTTGCATCTCATGGTTTCTTCTTGAGAGGGATGGCTGTGAAATAACGCTATTGCTGGTCCAAAGATTCCCCTAGAGGAATATTAGTTGAAAGTCGCGTAAAGCCTCGTCACAATATTCACTCACTCAACAATACTTTATCCATTAGTGTCGGCAGTGCTATGACCAACACGGCCGCTACTTCGAACAATTTCTGTGATATTAACTTCGACGCATTTCTGACATCGAGGGGTGATGCATTGTTCATATTGTAAGCATGCCTTAAGGCTAATAAATGTATTTCTTACCACTTATTGCTCCTTTATCATTCCACTTCTTGACATCTCACTCTTCATAACTGTTTTTGATAATCTCTTCGTTTATACGTGGTTTGGGACCCCATTTTCTATAGAGATTTGTCCTTCCCATACTGCCTACTATTAGTCCTCTAAATGTGTCGGTCGAATTCTGCAACATCTTGTATATCGATACAAACAACTAAGTAAGGAAAATCACCGCAGTATGATAAAAGAAATACTGAAATTACTACAGTTTCTTCTAAATTTGATGGGAGTTTTCAGAAATTTGAAGGAGTAGCCTCGAAACTTGAATTTACTTCCGAAGAAAAAGTCCAACATGGATTTATGTCAGCTACATTTGATTATAAGAACTAAAACTTATAATATAATGTGTTTCTGAAATATTGACTCGTTCTTTAAAAAATGCAGATTAACAGAGCGTCATAAATGACAGGACATTTTCGAATAAATTCATCAATAACATTTTGGTCTGTCACATACTTTTTTGGCCGTAGTAACCGATTGGTTACGGTCGCGAACTCGTGGCTCATTTTATTTCTATCAAATCATGAGTTCTAAATGCATGGCTCTAAATATTCACCTATGCTTTTGTATAACTGTCCAGAAGCTCGAAATACACCCTCTAATCAATGGATTTAAATTCAGTTCGTTAGCCACGATAGCCTATTAGCTATGGTAGAAAAGTCGTAGATAGCATTATTTCCATTAAATCAAGAGTTCAAGTCTCAGTACCACTAAAGATCCTCATGTAAAAAAGCTTTCTCGTATTCAAACTTAGGAGTACAAAAACCTTACGTTGACGTGGTGTGAAAACTAGGAGAGAGGAAATCCAAATGTGGCTTTCAGCTATTTCATTTGATCCAGTTACAAGTAATGACGTCCATTACCAAATGTCGTCGAGTTATTTTGATATGCAACGAGTGTGTACGCTTAAATACACCCATGGACAAAAAAATTCGCGCATCAAGAAGTAATTGCGGGATCGTAACGAAACTTGGCATGATAGTGCATGTCGGGGAGATATGCAAATGATTAGAAATGCAGCGTGATTGCGCATTGCGTAACGTATAGGAGGTAGAGGGCGTTTAACATCGTTCTCTGTGGAGTATAAACCAGGTAATCAAAGAGTGTTTGCGTATACTGAATCGTTTGCAAAGGAAGAGCTGAGGCAGACATGCCATTACGCCGTTTTCGAAGACAATATGAGCAGCTGTCGCAGTTTGAGAGAGGGGAGAATCATCAGCATGATGGAAGCTGGGTGAGTAGCTCGTCAATTAGACCGCTCTGATTGTGTTGTGAGGAGGTGTTGGGGCCAGTGGATCCGAGAGATGTCATTTACACGAAGACCAGGCTCAGGAAGCCCTCTACAGATCAGTTGTCAAGAAGACCACCGCATCGTAAGAAATGCACGCGTATAGTCAAATGCTTCATCGGCCGCCATCCAAGCACAGGTAGCACCTTCACTAGGGGCTCCTGTATCTTTTCGAACCATACGAAGGCACCTGGCTGCAGGATATTTGGAATCGCGGCATCCATTACGTGTGCGTCCCTTGACACCCACCCATCAAAGCCGCCGTTTGGAGTGGTGCCGCGCACGAGGAAACAGGACTGCAATGGAAAGGAACCAGTTCATCTTTAGCGACGAATCCAGATTCAATCTCAGCAGGGATGACAATCGTGTTCGTGTGTGGAGACCCCGTGGTGAACGCCTCAATCCTGCCTTTGCCTTGCAGCGACACACCACTCCCACAGCTGGTGTGATGGTATGGGGTGACATTGTCTACAATACACGGTCCTTCCCTAGTATTGATCCGTGGTACCATGACAGCCCAACGGTATGTCCATAACATCCTGCAACAACATGTGTTGCCACTCGTGCAACGGCTCCCAGGAGCCATTTTCCAACAAGACAATGCTCGGTCTCACACGGCAAGGATGTCACAAGACTGTCTCTGCACTGTTACTACCCTTTCTTGGCCTGCCCGATCCTCATATTTTTCTCCAATCGAGCATATCTGGGATCATTTGGGACGGCGAGTTGGGCATCTCACGAGTTTGAACGAACTAAAGGCAAGGTTACAGCAAATATGGAACGAAACGTCTCAAGACATCATTCAGGACTTTTATGCCTCAATGCCAGATCGTATTGCATCGTGCATTCGTGTAAAGGGGGTTCCACAGGGTATTAAATACTCCGTTTTTTTGCTTTTGCATTTTTCTCTGAAGTAAATGATCCTTTTTCTTTGATTTTCTAATCATTTACTTATATCAAAGTAGTCATTACGTATGTAAAATTTCGTGTCATTTTGATGACTCCTTCTTGGTACTCTAATTTTTTGTCCATGAGTGTAGGTTTTACTGCATACTTAAATTACCAAAGTGTCAGTTAGGCTTAGAGGTAGCGTGCCAGCGTCGTAAGCCCTAGTTTGTGGATTCGATCGCGGTTGGAGTCAATAGATTTTTCGGATGCGAAACTTGTTGGTACGCATTTACATGATTATGTAACAAGTAAAAGATCACTTGAGTATCAATTATGCTCTGGTTTTCTCAGCAAAATTAAATCGTGGTAATATTCAGCATCCGAAGACAGCTTGACTTACAATGAATTCAAGCGTCCAAATTTGGTAGCGGAATCCGCCGTTAGATAACACCACCGATAAAATGACTCCCACAATTGGAGTCTTGTCGTGTCTTAAAGCGTGTGTGCAAAAAATGTAACCCATTTGGGGAAAAAAATTACTAAAGTAATACGGTATTTCTAGTTTTGATTTGGTGTTCTTAAAGTGTCCAATGTGACTTTTGTGTGGTAGCATTTTGGTTTTAATTTTTTTTTTTCAATTTAAAATATTTTTTATAGTTACCTCAAGATAAGAATTAGAAATTATTTCAAAAAATTTCGTTGTAAAACATCAAATTTAAATTAAAAATTGCTAAACATCAAATTAAACTATAACACTTTACTTCATTGAAATTCAATAGTTCTTTATAATTTTAGGGATCCTCTCTTTGTACTGTTCTAGAGTTACCTGATAATTAGTTATGAATTGCTTAAAATGATTGTGTACTGTAGCTTCTCCTCATTAGACGTTACGACAATACTTATCATTTTTGAAGCGCGGGGCTGAGCTGAATGGCTAGCTGGGTCATTATATTCCTCAAAAACTGACAATGTATTCCTCTCTCACGTCCGGGGGCAAAGCAGATGTTGAGCCGATTCTGGAAACAGCTTTGATGTTTCCACACCTCTTCCTTCTCCAACACTTAGATGGTTTTTAGTCACAACGATTTTTCGAAGCGACACTTTTATTGGAAGTTATCTATTATTTCGTTCCTTCGCATATGTTGGCCGCGAAGTACTTGAATGGTAGGGATGTCGGCCTGTTGTGAGGAGGACATACATAGGAAGATATTCAGAGTTTTAAAGGACAAGTCGATTAGTAGACATTACGAGGTATGGCGCCGTAGCTGATCTCAGCCGTGACGGTCTTTTGTCTCAAAAACCCAATGAGGTTGGGACCAAGACGGAGAATGCTTGTACACAGACTCATGGAGTTCGCCAATAAAAAAAATCACTGGCGGCTTGAAAGAGGTTCACCCAAGAGATTTAAAGAGTCGGTTCGAAAGTGACGAGGATCTTCGGGCAAGCGAAAAAGGTTGCGGAGTTGCCACTTCCGGGATGATCAAGGGATCAAGTAACTGCAACGGGCATTTTGAAGACGGTGAGATGTAGTCTGTGGGGCAGCTACACCAGTGATTGATCTTGTGTGATACAAGCGAAAGAGGTTGCGTGGTCGGCCACAGCCGGGAGACAATCATCTGAAGATTTATGAACGTTGATCCGGACCTGAACTTTTCTCCAGCGAAAGGCTTATTAATCATTAATAATGGGCTATTTTTTTTTAAAATTAATTCGTAAATAAATTGCCTTTTGGACAAAAGCTGTGCAATCCCTCTCGCTACCCAGAAATGAAATAAATGTGAGGGTTCATGATATTACAGTATGTAGTTTAAGAATTACTAAACCAAAAAAAACAACCTTTGTATAACCTTCCAATCCTTTGTTTATTTTAGGAGTCATTTTTTGAATAAATTATGCTGTAATTAACACATGATTACGTTTTGCCTTCTAGTTTTAAAACAGATAAAAAATTAAAGTAGCAGAGGACTCTTCTGTTTTAAATTTGCTCTCGCATTGGTTGCTATTAAGAAAAAATAATATTAAACTGACACCATTGTGCTAAACTATTAAATGACAATTTTAAATTTAACGGTTTAATGAATTTATCACATAAAAAAAAGCCTCACACCATAATATTTTAAATCTTCTCAGTACCAGCATATGAAAGTTTAAAGGGGAATTAGTTAAAAATCGTAAAATATTATAATTTGAATGTAACAGTTATTTAAGAATAAATAAATGTTAGATGTTTTTAAAAATATTATAACATGACGCTGTGTGTATATACTTCTTTTCATTTCAAGAGGAATTTACAGTCTTTTTTGATTGACTAAAACCTTTTTCAAGAATTAATAATGTTATTTTATTAATTCTAAAAGGGACTAAAAAGCATTTGTGGGAATGAAATGGTGGCAACGGGTTTGTGAACAAAAAGTTTCTTTTTATCCTCTTAACTGACTTTCCGTACGGTCAATCTAAATCCGGCCACAACTGGTTTGCCTGTACGCTGTACGGGTACAGATATTTTCGTCTTTCTATTTTTTTCAATTTTTACTATTAGCTCACACTCTTTATATATTTATTTATTTATCTTGGTGGAATTTTCAATCGTTAATAAAATACATTTTAAACCGCTCCATTGAGCTGAAATTTCATATACATGATTATTTTGAATGAAAATACAGTAATTAAATATAATTAACAAAAATTAACTGATTAAAACTAATTTTTCAAAGAATTACCAATACAGCCACGATGGCATTATTTTTGGCGTCTTAGAGACCCTTTTGGCGACTTGTGTCAAAACATGAAAAGGTTTTTTTTTCACATTTTAAAGCGCTTGTTTGAGCTGAAATTTTCTATACATTATTGTTTTGGGTAAAAATACGATAACTTAATTATAATTAATTAAAAGTAATTGACTGAAACTAATTATTTAAAGAATTACTGATACAGCCACGTTGGTTTCATTTTTAGCTCGACTTTGGTCACAACTTTAAAAGATTTTTTTTTTTCTCACGTTTTAAAACATTCAGTTGAACTGAAATTTTATAGACACGATTCTTTTGGATGACAAGAAGATACCTTAATGATAATGAATAAAAATTAATGACCACTTAATGGGATTTTGTCCTGTCTATACATATTTCTATTAATAGCAACTATTTAACAAAAAGTAGCTAAAATAAAATTTTTCTTTGTTGATCTAAGTAGGAATTGACTTAAATTTTTTTTATAATACTTGTTGATTTACAAATATTTTTCATCCTTATTGTGAGATTATTGTATTTTTAAGAGATGCAATGTGTCCACACATGGTGCTTCTCTCTCTCTCTCTCATCCAGGATTTTCTTTGTGGTGAAGGAAGGAATTTTTCATGGAAGGCAGAAATTTCGATTCTTGAAAATATTCGATAAAGAACAATGATTGGTAAGACAATGGGCAATTTGTTGCTTGAAAAGAAATAAAAATGGAAAGATACTCCAAAAAAAGCCGAAATTATCTTCATCCCCATTGCAGTGTAAGACTTTGTATTACACCACGCTGCAAATTGTGTGTGCATATATGTATATATGCACACAAGCACACAGAATTCCTAATCGCTTAAAAAAGAAGTACGAACATGAAATTTTTTTGTCGCTATGAGGGAATTTTTTTAAAGATATATAAAATATTTTTCATAGCTTGTAAATTGTACTTATAAAAAGCAAACATTCAGGGGTCTTTGTGTTTCCCAGTTATAAAATAAAAAATAGTGTGAAAACTTTAAAATTGCAAATTAAAATAAAATTCTTCCATTATAGCATTCTGTGTTAAATACTATGCTTAGTAAAAATATACGCAATAAAAAATATACTTTTTTTGGAACATTTTAGGCAAAAAAAATTGTCCACTTTAGGGGTTGAATGAATAATTACTGTGCGAATTGGTTTGGTAAACTGGACACCTTTAAAAACCTAAAAGCATTCTACTTACATGTTATCAGTTCGCAATATTATTTAGTTAATTCAAATTCAAGCCTTTCAATATCTCGACATAAAAATAGACGTATACGAGCCACTTTGAATATATACTGTTCAGTTATGTATGTGTATGAAACCTTCCGGCATTCTGTCCTATGGAAGAATTCGATTTAATTTCAAAATGTGTATATCTCAAGTATGAAGGTTAATAGTGTTCCAAATTTTGTGTAATGAATGCTTAAAATAGTGTAAATAATTTATATCTGGATGTATTATACATTAATATTACTTTGCTACTTTCTGTTGTATTCATTTTATGTTAAAATTGTAATATTCGCAAGTATAATTCCTTATATTATAATGGTGATTCAATGAACATTTGACGAAATGTTGGTGATAGAGCCAAGTTGGCATCATTTTTGGTGACTTGGTGACCTTATGGATGCTTCTGAAAATTTCTGCAGAAATCTACTGATATCTCGATCTATGACGTAAGCGAATTTTTCCAGAAAAATCCGTGCAATAAATAGGGAGTCGCTCGCTGAAACTGAATTATTATTGTCTTTACCGTTGAAGAGTTGACCAGAGATTTGTGATTACTTCGGCAGCTGAGTAGGACGAGCGAGTGCTTGTGAATACATTATGTATTTGTATTTGTAGACAATGATAGTTGTGTCTGAGTGTTGTAGAAGGTGTGAAGACCTACTGGGATTTATTTTGCGAGTTTTGCTGCTGTATCCTGGATTTCTAAGGATTGTTCTTCTACAACAAATTTTCATAACTTCTGAAGAACTGTCTGGTCGTTGAGACTGATTGCTTAAAATCCTCAAGCCTTGATCTACGTAACAATTGCATAAGCCACAGCATGGCCCAAAATTCATTATCAATAAAAAGGTTTACACACACACACACACACACAATGTAACCCCCTCTGGATGAACTCTTCAAAATAGTCCCAAATACTTTCTATTATTTGTAAACAAAACTAAAAGCAGTCAATAGTTTTCTTTTCAAGTTAAACTCATCTGTTATATCACTGAGTTTTAATTGTGTTGTACTTATTTTTGTCTAACTACGGTTGAAGAAGCAGTTATTCTAAATTAGCAAACGATTTTAAACAAAATAGGTAAAAAAATTATTCAACGACATTTTGAGAAATAAAATACTTAAGCAGAATTTTCCAATAAATACATATAATTAAAAATAAAAAAAAAATATTTTTAGTATGTTAATTTCAACAGCGTTCTACTTTCGAACTTTTATACTCTGGTACGAAAGTTGGGAAACTTTTGCATGCAGACACCGTCATTTGCAATAAACTCTTTGTACATCTTTTTAAGTTACATTAATTATTATTCAACTGAAGTGAAAAAGAATCAATTTCCGGCTATCTAGTTCATATGTGAATATTAACATTAATCAAATGGCGTATGGATTAGCATTTTTTAGATGTTTCTTTTGAGATTACATTTTTTAGATCATTTTCGTAAAATCCTCACACATTTTAGTGATATATTTGGCGTCACACATTTTTATTTTTGCAATTTTCTGATTTAATTTATTAATGGGTAAATCAATTATACTGTGCAAAGGATTGAAAAAGAATTTTTTGGTTCAATACGTATTCTATACGGTACACCTAATAAATTATCTATCCAAAATGTTTACATTTACGTCTAACATTAAACATTTGATTGGCTTAAGATTTATGTGTTAAATTGTTTTTCATTGATATTGGCTTATTATTAGTTTATTGGTTAATTTATTGTTAGAAATGCCGCCTTGAGGAGACACTCCTATAAATGATTTCCAGTAACGTTTGCTTATATGGATATATGTGATAGAGAGAACACTCTTGAGTATGATCTAGAAATACACATAAACCCCCAACAGAAGTGACAAAAACACATTCCATATTCTGTAACACGTTAAAGGGTTAAGAAAAAGAGAGGTGGCATGACATTTACATGCAGGAATAATCAACGTCAATATTAATTATTCCTGTAAACATGAAATTTCAGAATACAGTTCTATCGGTATTATTCGTGAGAACATTTTTTTACGACGCTTGGAATCTTAATTCCAACATTAGGATGTTTTGGCATTGGTTGCTCTTGCATTGAGCCACAAAAATAAAAATATCTTCAAATGTTCTTAGTTTTGAAAGGAGTGGAAGATGTAATTTTGTGTAAAAAACTTTACTTAAATATTATAAACAAACATGTTTACTGGAATGCCACAGTCTTGATAGTGACTACTACCGCCGTAGGTTTCCCTTCACCTCCTGCGCACTCTTACGTGACTCTTCGTTTAAATGGATCTTTGAAACCCTTGTGTTTGCTCACAACTTCCCTTCAAAAGTTTGCCAACCACTGCTTTATCTTGTTCTGGTTTCAAGATAGGAAGGAGAATTCCGCAGTTTACCACCAGGGGGGAGCAGTAGTGGTTTTATACAGGCTGCTTTATTATATTTAGACATCCCTTTTATAAATATAGCAACAGCCATTCAAAAGTTAAGATGATAGCAAGGGACTTTAATGGGCATACTGCATATGTTGCTTATTTTTCTCTTTGTTAAAATATAACTGCATTGTTAAATGTTCCTTTAGAAATCTATTTTTAAAGAGATTGTGTTTTAAGCAGTCAAAAAGAGTAACATGAAATAATCGAGGTTAAATGGATCGAAAAAAAAAGGCTTTGAAAAGTAGTTGAAATTCACAGGGAGTACGAAATGGTTGAGAGCGAAACGGTATTTTTTTAAAAGGTTTTCTTATATATCAGATTCATCTAGAGGTTAAACATCCACCAGAACGTGATGTCGATATAACAGCGAGATTAATCAAAATTCTGATATCATATTGCGATAACATTCAACTGGGAAAAAGAATTATTTTCTCGCACATGAAAAATCGAGATGGACAAAATATGTATTTAATCATCTGCATTATTTATGTAGCACGTGCGATGAGCAGGCCATTTAAAGTCTCAAATACTAACAAAAACACTTTAAAAAAAGTACTTTCATAGTGAAAAATATTGCAGAAAGGAATTCTTTTGCAAGTAATAATTGCCAGAAATATATATGTGTCATGTTAGGAATTCTTTATGTACTATGGTAAATTCTCTTTTGTGGTATATTCACAAGGATTAAAAATTGATTTTAAAATCCTCAATCACTACTAGAGTAGAAACTTGAAATAAAAGGAACAGAATCAGGTGCCATTCTTATAAATTGACCGTAATTTAAAATGACTAAGTTATAATCTGCTGTAGGGATTGACAAGCCTGCCACATATGTAGCACGCGGGGCAATTCTCAGTGATCTGCAAAATTATGGGATCAAGTTAAATCTCACCCTCTGCCTCACGCAAAGAGGGCCCATTTCTTATTTTCAATTCTTTACTATAAAATGATTCTGCTTGTGTGTAGTTTGTGGGATTTATGAAATAAAGAAAAACACATATACTGCTTAAAGGCGACTCACTCTTAGCATTAAATATTGAATTCAAATGAAAACAAAGGTGTAATATTTGTAAAATGAAGCATCGTGATAAAAATCTTCAGAGTTATTGAAAGAAAAATTTACGAAATTACGAAAAGGTCTCGAAGATAGCTATTTTGAATTTATGTACGTTTTGCCGAGGCGATTTAATTGTTTGAAGAAAATTTCATGTGTTTTCTGCTTTCCGCTTTGGGCTCTACATATACTACATGTGAACTATTCTTTTTCTTATGTGAAATATATTTTGATACCACAAAGAAATTGTTTAGCAGCTGTAATATTCAAAATCACGTGTCAAATTGAAAGTCGCAAATTATACCCCTGATATTGCAATATTAAGCAGAACTTTTCAGGAACAAGTTTCTTATTAAAATTATAATTTTTTACTTCACTATTTTGCGGAAATACTTATACTTTATATTTCTTTCTTATTTTAATAAAAATTAGTAAAAATGCATAATATATGCACAATTCTAATTCTTTATTTGTGTTGAAGGAATAGAGTTTTATTTTATGTTGCTTATTTTTATGTTAATAAATATCTTTAAATGATGTATAATTAATATGTAATAAAATTCTAAATCCGTATTTTTAACCTTTATTTTCTAACTTTGATGCATTGCCGTGGAAATGGAGTTCAAAAATGTCCTACTGCTTGGCACACTGGATCCTATTGGTACGAGTAGATGGGTTTGGCTCATCACAGCTATAAGGTTGCCGATCCCTGATCTATTGTATAGCAACTGTTACTAGAGGCGTTCAGAAAGCAGGTTACATTAGAGTTCAATGGATCAATGATACTTTATTGAGATAAGAGGAATACATATATATAGATAATAACATTCAGATAAGGACAAAGCAAAACACATATATTAAACTTTTCTCTGTATAATCACCAAGTCGTTGCAAAAGTTTGACAGGTCATAACGCTGATCATTCATCGCCTTAAAAACAGAAATCCTTCCCCGGTCAATGACAGCTGTCTTAAACCTTGTCTTTGTTGACGAAAGGTATTTCAACTTGCGGAACACAATGGAAATGTAAGATGAATGCACTGACATTGTGACTTTTCCTGGCCTGTCCGAATAGATCAACTCTTTCTTGCTCTGAATTTTTGACAAAAATAATGCACTAGAGTTAAATAATTACAAAAAATTTAAACAAACCTCATAAAATTATAATTATTGAGCAAAAGCTGATAATATTAATAATATTAAACACATTTTCAAATAAAGGGAGTCCAAAAAATTTAAAAAATAGGTGGTGCATATTTTGTACCACCACGCTTCAAGCAGTATGATAGTTCTGAAAACATGATTTTTTCTTTCCTAGGCAAAATGAAACTATGATGACACTACACATTAATTCTTTACTAGTTGGAGAATACACTTCTTCATTTATACTGTTATTCATCCTATATACAGTTGAATCTGTGTTTGTGCGGTTGATAAAAACTGCACAAAAAATGTTCGAAAATTTCATGAATTCTTACATATAACAAGCCAATCCGTCGAAATAATGCAGAAATTTTTTTATGCGGTCACATAAAAATAAAATCGCATAAAAAAGGACCCCTCAAAAACAGGTTCGACTGCATTAAAACATTTTCTATTTTTCCCAATCTAATGTTATAAGGTTAATTTAGTCCCCAAATTTACCTAACGTTAGTTTTAATTTTAAATATTCTATTCTATACATTATTTTATTTTACCTGGTTTTTATTTAGTCAACATATATAACAAGTGTGTTGTATTTATTTTTTCCTAAACACCAGCTATATAACTCATTCAGGACATTTGTATAATTATATGTGTGTGTATGCGTGTATGTACTAATATTTAATATTATTATTATTTTTAAAAAAATTTAACTTATAGTAAATCTATCTGGTACAATAAACATGTCCATTTTTGCGAAAAAATAAGCGGAATGCATTTTATATTTGTAAAGAAGATAGCCTTCAATAGTGTGCGTGGTGGTAAATGTTTTGTGTGAGCTCTCTTATTTTCATACTAGCAATACACATGTGAGGCACTAAATATTGTAATATTGACTTATTTAGTTGCATAATATATGTATTTACCTGATTTGTATCAAATATCACAAGAATCACTTTCATTTACAATTAAAAATACACAACACAGTCACTTCCAAAAAGTACCGCTCAACAAACTCACAGCTGATAAAAGAATGAACTGCACTGAAACCCATTGCATACAATGAGCTTCTGACATCTGTTGGAAACTTGAGTAACTGCTAGGAGTTGACCTCTTTTTTGGTTCACAGAATATACCATTTAGCATCAATTTCTGAGACATTCAAGCAAGTGGTACTTTTTATGTACCACCACGCAATAAACGAAGAAGAATTGGTGGTAAACATATGAATGGTGGTCCACCAAGCATGAATGAAGTAAGTGTGTGTGGCGTTCTTTGAATTGTTAGAACCTTTTCATGATGGCTGGATGCATGTGTGCAAGCCTTGATCCACCGATATTGCAGGATAAATCTCCGTACAATTGTGCCTCTTTGCACACAAAAATCATCCTGTACCATGGGCTTCCCGTTGGAATAAACTTACAGCTGACGCACTATTTTGTTGGTCATACAGCTATTATGGCGCTGCTGAGGTCGCTGTTAAAGTTCACTCCTGTGAAAGGCTGTGTTAGGGCGACATTGGGAGGCTCGTAGGAGTAGCCTTGATAGGTCACAGTAAGTGTGAAAGAGCCCAAGATAATCTGGAAGTCAATCCAGGCCAGAGCTCGTAGGAGTGTGCTGGAGCGTTGTAAAGTGTTGAAACTTGTAGAAGTCTCTCGAGCACCCTCACGGGATGCAGAATCACTTCTGTTTGGACGTGGCCGGGATTACTAATCACGTGGTGGACTTTGAAGCCGGAGATTGGCGTGGGAACTGCGTCGGTCGCCTCTCTGTCGGCTGGAAAAAGGGAGGTCAAAGGTTGACTTGCCTTAGAACAGCGATACTCAAACTGCGGCCCACCGTGTCTTTTGAAGTGGTTCGGTCAGTGCCCATTGTTCTGAAAAATTCACTTATTTAAGAACAATATATAAAAAATTTGGTGTCAAGAGATCAAGTATATCAATTTGGCTTTTTGCTGTCGATGTCGTACGAGTGCGAATTGATATTCTTTTTTCTATTTGTAACGGTTACGATTAGTGACAACAGACAACAGTGGAGTAATAACAGTTTTATGAGTGGAACTAATTTTTAAGTTTTATCTTTCACATCTTGCAAGTGAAAAATATTCGAAAAAATGAGGGGTTCGATTGGGAGGTTAATGTTTTGTAATGAAAAACAGACATGGATCAGTATTTGTTTGATTTGTCACAAAAGTGCAGTATTTAAAAAATATCAGTAAACAGGAATCATTCAATGACACATTTATTCGAAGATATCTTTCAAGAGCTAATAGATAGGCTTTCTTGAAGAGCCACAAAATGTTTTATCAGTGGTAATATTGCGACATGGTCGACCTTCGATGACCATATCGTGGGGTTTCAGCGTAAGTTAGAGGTGTGGGATTCTCAAAATGATGAGGCATTTTAGAATTCTTAATATGACTTTTATTAAGAATTTAACTTAGAGTACTTAGATATCGAACAAACTTATATTAAGTGAGAATAAACCAAAACACGTAGTCTTAATTAACACAGATCGCGCAATCAGATCACTTATCAATATAATTATATTATATCCGCCTAATCTCAATCTCAATAATATATTCGCATTCAGAATATAATCTTCCTACCTTGGTTGAATACTCAACGTCCAATCTACTTCAATATTTCTCCAAATGGTCGTACAATGGTATGCACCTTGGTTAAAATGGCGGACTTTACGGGATTCTAGATAAGCCGTCGATCAACACTTCTATCATCTCTACACTGAACTTTCTCTAAATTGCCATCCCGCTCACTAAAACTTCTATCCTTTTAAAGGTTATCTTATTTGCATCTATGCTTCGTTTCACTTCTTGGATTTGGGTTGGAAAAGATTTGCCATTAATCGTGGCCGTCAAAGAACACAGAGGTTATGTTAGAGGAAGGACGCTTGAGATGTCACAATATCACAGTACTAACAAATACATCTTATGAAGTTTATTATATTATTAGTAATCACATGAAACCTTTTACAAATGCAGAAATTGGGACGAAGGGTTTCTTAAATGCTTCTAATTAAGTGTTAGTGACAAAAATTTAAAATAGTTGTTAAAAAAGCAAAACAAGATTTAAAATATTTTGAACAATTTTCCACATTTTAAACTTTCCTTCCACACTCTTTTATCCTCACGATACGGCCTGCGTGAAATTTCTAACATATGTTTGAGGCCCGCGTGAAATAGCTGACATATGTATGCGGCCCAACAGAAAAAAAGGTTGAGTATTTCTGCCTTAGAACATAAGCGTCGTAGGGTCCAGTCTTGAATATTTTACCACGCGAAACTCCATGGTCGTTGAGACGTCACTAGTTTCCTCACAGGTAATGGTTCCTTTGGTGCCACACAACAATCATTTTCACTACTGGAACGAAAATGCCAAAACGAACAATCTCCCCTGTCGTCTAAGCTAGGTGCTCTCTGTGAGCTGCGGTCTTGTGTTGCTATCTCTTGAGAGACAAGTGTAACTTTTTGAAAGAACTACGTTGGTTCATTGATTGATTGTTTATTAACGTTTCAATACGAGGCAATATCAAAGCAAAACGAGGGCAGTCGGCAATGAATATCATCCTTTTGAATTTGAGACAAGTGATGGAGGTACACTTTTTTTTAATTGTGTTGCACTCCTTGTCTTAGTCAAGTATTGTTGACCTATAGAAATCTAGTGTAACCTACTTTCTGAAGGTCCCTAATAACTGTAGTAACTATGCAAACTAAACTCATTGGCGCAACAGCCCAAACGGCCCAAGACCTACTGAGACCATCTCAGCTTTCATGACGCTGAACACTCAGGTGAATGAGCAGATGTTACGGTCAGGTGGTCAGTATGATGAGAAACTTCCCAGTTTTTAGTTCCCAATCAAGCTTAGAACTCATTTATCTACACACTGAAGGAATGAAAGACTGAAACGACCTTGACCAGCTCAGAGATTGAACCCCAGACCTGTAGTGTGGAAGCGATATATATATATATATATTTCTTACAATTTTATTTAAATGTGGTTGTCACAGTCCCTCAAAAATTTAAACATTTATTTACACTTAACTGAATTATAATATAAAATTATCATGCAGAGCAGTGTTTCTCAAACTGGGG